>OMLP01021336.1:3415-41616 GCA_900302685.1 Spondyliosoma cantharus
CTGTGCACGTATCATGCACCATTGCATCACGGTTTCATAGCCCATCCCCAGACTCTCTAATTTGATTCATTCATTTTCTCCCAGCTCATTTATTCCCTCCCTTTCTCCGATTGCCTCCACCATGCATATTAATAACACACAGATAAAAATACGCTTGATTAAAATCACACCCGGCCCAGCCACCCGAACACTCGTCCCAGTGCGTCAACAACACAATGACGGCTCTTTCTCCAGGGCAGGAGGCAGGAAACGAGAACATCCATAATGGATTTCATATACCTCATCATTAAGAGTCTCTTTGTGTGTACACACAATTCACTTCTCACCTATTTGTTTGCAGGGGAGGGAGTCAGAGTTGATTACCCGACTGAGCCTCAGTGCTCCCAGACAGAGTGTCCTGGCTGCGAGTCAGATGAAATGTGGTTCCTCTCAGCACTGTATTTTTCACCCCAGCTTTTCTTTTGTTTACTTGTAAATAGCATGCGTTTACTGACTGAGCTGCCAGTGCTGTAATTTGTCAGGACTTGGAGGTTGTCGTGCACCCAGCTGCATCTGAAATGACTTTTCATGTGCGGCAAAGATGAATTATTTGTTTTCTGCAGCGTCTGCCCTCTGGTGAAGATATCCATATTGATAATGAGACAGGAGCTTTGGTAACGCATGACAGTGTCCGCTTGCTGCTCTGTCTATACAGCCCGCCGATGTACAGTACAGAACAAAGGGGCTAAAGATTCAGCAGGGGAGTAAAGTGAGTGTGTTGTTTTAAGATCTTATTAGGGGAGGCAGAAGAGTGAAATGATATGTTCTTGGAATCATTCTTGTCTTTGACTCAACACTAATATCCACAGTATTTTTCTTACATGAATTTGGTGCCATTTCACTCTCCACAGGTGTATCGAATTGCAGACTTTTGGACTTGAGAAAAAAAAAAAACGACTTGACTACGACGTCCAGGATTCATCACATACATTTTAGCCTTTTTAGTCCACTTAAAATGTCCAGTTTGTAAGAAAGTTGTCTCAATCCCAACTTTTCATACTTGTCAATACTTCTTCTTGTCTTCTTGTACTTCTTCATGACTTTGTAACTGTCCTATGGATGGAAGACACCAGGAGATGGTTTTGGCATCCAGGTAATTCAGTATCAGTGCTTGTCTTGGCACCACCTGGAAGTTGGTTGACATGTTCTCTGATCCAAACCAATATGTTTTCCATTCTTATCTCATTGTTATTCCCAAATGTATTTCTGTCTATTCCGTATATACTATGCAGCATCTATCATCGCTCTACTGATGGTCTTCCTTCCTTTTCTTTACCCATTTAAAGGGTTTTGGGGGGGTTGGAGTATTCCAAACCCCATTTTGGCTCATCATAGCAGGATGAATAAAACATTATTTGACATGAAAATCGAATAAAAATCTTTCAGTCTGGAATGATTGTCAAAAAATGCTTTTGTGCAACGTTTTGAAATAGAAGAAAGTAGGAAAAGGAACTTCTCATTCCAGGATTTGAACATAATGTGCTTTTTAGCATTGCCTTCAGAGAAAACTCCATTCAACTGGAAGCTTAGTGAAGGCAGATTGGGATCTACACACAGTGTTAAAATGTGAAATAGTATTATATTGGTACCCAGTGGGGGAAATATTTGCCTACCGTGAACAAAACTAAGACGACTCTCTTCAGATTTAAAATGTGGTGCAGCGACAGAGACAATGAAAAGAAGGCTGAATGTGTGGACCATCAGAATTTTTTACACCCCAAGGAGAGATGCATTCTTGCAGAGCTCGACCAGAATGAAAATACAATATCGCTAGAAAATCCCACTGTGAGCTCACACAGAAACCTTTACTCTCTCTCCTTCCCTAGTTGAGTCCCTGTGGGAAGCAGCAGAGCTGACTCTTGATGATGAACCTGATCATAAGGATGAACTCTGTGGTTTTCTGAGAGACTTGTTTGTGTTCTCAAATATGAGCTGGATTACTGTGGTCTGTTGGAGTGACATCTTTAAGGCCTGGATTGTACTCTGTAGGGACTGAGATCAGGTGTAAAAGCCAGCTGTGTTCACACTCTCACTGTTCTAAAATCTGTACGACGCAATTGCCAGAATAAATGTAGGCAGTGTATGTTTCTGCAAACAAGTTGTTACAGCTTCAGGCTTCTTTAGGTTCAGTTTTAAATGTTATGACAATGCTCAGGCTCAGAAACCACTTCAGTTAATATTAGGAAAATATTACGTTCTGGCTAACTGGTTCTGTTGCCACATGCACGGCTGGAAATTGTCCCGAGGTGTATCCAGTGGTTTCACACTTACAAATGCTGAAACACCATCTTGAACAGTGGTCTCTGGCTTGACAGGTATCTCACCGCCACAATCCCCTTCACCTCCCGCAATGAAAGTCAGCTTGTGTACATCAGAATCAGAAATCCTTTAATGTCCCGCAGGAAATTTGTTTGTCACAGCAGCGACAGAATATTACAAGAACAAAAACCAATAGGAAAAATTATGTAAAGTGATATAACACATAGTGTATAGATCTTTATATGACAGGTATGACATGTAAAGATTTAAATGTATCCGTGTTTTGCGTGTCTTCATTTTGTGTTTTTCCTTTTGAATCCCTTTCTTTCAGCAACTTTGTGCTGAACACACTGTATTGATTTCAAAGAGCTGTATCTTGGCCTACAAAGATAGGGTGTGTGCTTCCCTTCCTACTGTAACAACTATATGGATTTTTACTCAACTTAAGCACTAAAAACCATATATACGCACACACACACACACACACACACACACACACACACACAGACACAAACAAACACACACACTTACCAAAATAGCAGCCTTTCCGCACTTTCGAGGTTGTGTTGACTCTTTTCTACGACTCCATATTCTCCTAAAATCGTTGCAGTGTTTTTTCTTCTCAGATAAAGGTATAAAATGTCCCAACGATGAGCACTCATTGTTTGAAATTGGTTTTGTTAGCAGTAGAAATGTGAGATGATTGTAAAATCAATGATTAAGAGAGCTCCTGGTTTAACTCCTGAACTGGTGCTGAATAAAATCCGAGCAGCAGCCAGGAACCGAAGAACCAACTCACCGGTTGGCTTTTTAGGCATTACAGGAACGACCGTGCAGCTGCAGTCACAGCTGCCAAGTCAGGATACTTCTCACAGAAGCTCATAATTCCTACTTAGAGCAGCAAAAGTCTGGAAGGTAAATTCAATAAATCCTCATATCCCGATGTGAAATATAATGGCTGTTTATCTTTCTGTGTTCCCTTTCTGTTTATCTATCTGTTTATCTGTTTACCGGGATCAGCTTTCACATTTTTCTCACTTTTGCCGCTGCTGGCCATTTGTTTGATCACATAAATTCCTACAAGTAATTTGTTTTATCAGTCACGTAGTGAAAGGAAACATAATTGCTGTCCAGATTATGTTCAGTGGAAATTATTCTTTTTTTCGTGTTATGTCTTTTTTTAACATCATGTTATGGAAATATTGCATTTGTTAATGAAGTAAATAACATTGTGTGCTTGAAGACTCTTTGGACAATATTTAAACAAGACTTCAATATTTCTCTGACCTGAAGCACAAGCGGATGCTATCGTTGCCAGCGTGGATATTGCTGGAAAACAACTTCAGTGAGCGTTTTGCAGATAAAATCATTATCAACATCTTTGCAACTTGGCAGATTAGTTAATTATGTTTCCTCAATGTGCCGCTAAAATAGCATTTATGTTTTTTTCAAAATGTGCCTCCTTTTGCAAACTGGTAGGATGTAAATGTGATTTCTATGAGACAAAGTCGTTTGAAGAGATTCACTCTGTTCTTCTCACAAATTGGTCACTTACACCCTCTGAAATTTCAAACCATTCTCAGTTAAAAAAAACCCTCTGTAGCTGCCTGTAGCCTCCGTACACCAACTCAACCTGTTTTCAGAAAACATCACTGAACTTTCTCAACTATCAACTTTATTTACTGGTTAAGACAAGTTAGGAAATGTAGCATTATTCTATATGGCCTCAGAAGGGTTGTCTATATCCAGAGATGTTTATTGGATAGCTTCAAGGTCTGGGGTCTATTTGTCATTATACAACGCAGAGCTGAATAATGAAATCAAAATTTGTACCTTTGTACCTAAAATTTGATCCACCTGTCCGGGTCTTGCCGGAGTCTTGCGTGGTATCAGCTCAGAACGCGGTCTGCTGCATACAGCACATTTATTCGGGATGTTGACGTGAAGACAGGTCTCTTCAAAGATGTGAAGACAACAGTGTCTGATCCCATTTTGTATGTTTCATTTCTTGTGTCCAGAAGCAGCCAGAAGCAGCCTTGTCCCAGTTAAAGCTGGGATCTGTTGTCCTCTCCTCCTGATGGTCTGGTCAGGTGGTTGAAAGATGCCTTGGGGAGTGATTGTCTCAAAGCCTCTTAGATTTCATGATTGTCTTATTCCTCAGGCTCGGTCACATTAAGTCACACAGCATTCAAAATGGCAACATTTAGCATTAGAATTAATTAGTCTTGGTTGAATTGTTCTTGTAAAGTAAGTATGATAATGTATTAGTTTATCAGGTTGACTTTTGGTGCATATGTACATGGTGATTGGACAAATAAGAGTCAGAGTTACCTTATTACCTTAAATTTAATCTGCCAATCACAACTGAGTCAGATTTCTCGTATGTGTACACATACTTTGCCAAAAAAGGTGATTCTGATGTCTTTTGAATGTGGTGTGTAATGTATTTGTACCATTAGCTAGCTTTGGCTTGCTAACTGACAGCTGAACTTCACTGCCGCTTTCCGGTCTGACTAAGCCTCGATGCAATATTGTTCTGGGGGACTGAGTCTGTTAAATCCATGGCTACGTAAGTTGCCCTTTGCGATGCAACGCACTCCTATTAAGTTTAATTGGTGCCAAATGCAAATTTGAAGAAAAGAAAATGAAAAAAAAAATCCTGCCATTGTGAAGATCCACAGACGGATTATAATAATATGCATATATCTACTGTGGCAGGGTCACAGGGTTGAAACATCTTGGCATCTGGCTGTGTCAGAATTGCATATTAGATGTTTTATAGTCAACCTGGAACTTGATGTGGCTTCTAAAAGCATTTTTTCTCGAAGATGTGAAAGGAGTGACAGTGGAAGCAATTGTCCTCATGTGTGTCATTTATAGAAATGCTGCTGCCTCCACTCTCATCATTCAGCTCTTAGGTTCATTACTGGAGATAATTACAATACTCGTCGCAGCATGCAGACATAATAACCATTGTGTTCATTTATATAAAAAGCTCTTGCCTGAAAAATGGCTGAACTTGACCTTAACGTTTATGAACCCCGTTCCACACCAGACTGAAGACTGCTGTTGTGGCTACCCAGTCATCAGAATAAATGTTGGCAATGAAGGTTTCTGTAAACCCCGGATATTTGCTTATGGTCTGGTTAGGTTTATGCACAAAAAACACTTGTTTAGGGTTAGGAAAAGATTGTTTTTGGCTGACCAGGCTCGCCCAACTGTCACACAAACACCAGTAACTCCACCTCCTGACATGGAAGTAACCTCGAATACATTTCATGTGAACGTGATATGACAACTTTATTGGAAATGTTAATACAATGTGTACAAATTTGAATACATCCATAGTTTGCAGACACATAAAATGCCAGCGTTCTGTTCTGGTGACTGGGCTGGTTACCATTAACAAACTGGGTTAATGGAACCATGAGGAAGTCTCCAGAAAAACCTTTAACCTCGCTAAAACTTCAGACTATTCTCAATGACTGGTCATACCTGACTGTAACTGCTTCAACCGAGCTCCTCTTTTCTTTTCTTTTCTTTTCTCCCTGCGTCTGTTTTTGTCACATTATTTGATGTATTTTTCATTGTCCCTGCCAGGCAGGTAGCTGCTGTAAAAACAGCATGTACTGTATGCTCAGGCAGCCTAAATGCAGTTGAGGCCACAAGCTTGTGTTACAAACTTTTCCTGTGCCAGCAGTAGTCTGCAGATGGTGGCATGAGAACCAGCATGTACCAAAGCAGTCGCCACCGAGCAGAATAATGTACCATCTGTTGAAACACTGCCACCCCACATCTTTGTTTGGCTCCCAGCATGCATTTTGACTTTGAGTTGTTGTTGAAAAGACAACCTGCACTGATGTTGAAAATGAAACCAGAGACGACATCTGTGGTGAGCTGCCACTTGGATCTGGAGTGTAGTCCAGTATCATTCTGATATCCGATTAAAACTGTCTCCAAAGCTGGTTTAATATAACTTTTTTTTTTTATAAAATATTTCATATTATAACATTGTGTTGTTAAAAGGTTGTGCTTGATTAAACTGACACAGAACATCCTCTGATCATCTGTCAAATTCTGGCTCTGTATGACGGGGCAAAGATTAACTTGTCATTTAGATGTGATTTTTTAACCTCAGACGCTCTAACATGAAGATTTGAGAGGTCCTGAATGTTAGTCTAATGACACTGCCACCCCAGATAGACAGACTCAGTGTGGGGCCTGGCCACAGTCCAGTCATAATGGATAAATGAAAGTAGGGTAAGCAGCAGTATAATGTGCTGTTGATATAGCCTGGTGCTGGCAGCCCGCAGCTCTCAGCTCTCTCATTTAACGCAGTCTGGAGATGCTCAACAGGCATTTGTCTGGGTGTCATTTTAACTAAGCTGTGCAATGGATTATTGACGTCTCACTCCTTCAGTCAGACATCTGCCTGAACCCTTCCTGCATCTAATTGGTGAAATGAACTACTCAGTGAGCCGTCAGTTGTCTTTGCCTCAGATTTTTTCAGACTATGAATGATTTGGTCTAAAATCAACAAAACCAGTTGTCCCCACCTACAGGTCCCATTCCATGCTCAATCTCAGGTTTATACTTATAGTTTGGGTGTCCTCTGAAAAATGTCTACATGCGTTGATGTTCAAGAAACACATTTTTTTTCTCATGCTGTCTTACTGCAGCACCTCTATTCACCCTCTGTCTAAACGTGTCATTTAAGCTCAGTTTCTGTTTACGGGCTGTGTGCTGGTCTCTGTGGACTGAGCATTTCGATTATTTTAAAGTATTTATGTAGAAGGAAAAAATGCTTTATAATAGAAAACAACAAAGAAACTTCATTTTCGACAATATGGGACCTTTAAAGTTGCTCTGAACATTTAAAATAAGTGAGGTGAAGTGATAAGAGTGGCTATGCTCCTTCTATCTCCATCAGATAAATGGCATTGATAATAGCAGGATTTCATGCAGGAGACATCACCACAGCTGAAGGGAACATATTGGAAAAATCCAGTCCACAAAAATGCCACAGATGACAACTGGCGACCTATGAGAGTCTTGAAGGGTTGTCCCATTTCACAGGGGAGTGATTTCAACCACTGCCATTGGACCATTGGAAAAGGGATTGAGCCTAAAAGCAAGACAGTGTAAAAGGTGAAACTTCAGAACTCGTGAATTCAGGAATATATCTATAAATTGACGGTCCCAAACCCGCGCAAATTAAACACATTATTACTTTTTTGACCTTTTCTAACGTACAAACAAGGTCCGGTGTATATATTCATCAGATTGTTAAATTATGCCGGCATGGACTAAAACTGGAATTCCTCCGCTATTTATGATCATTTATGTTTTTTTTTAATGTAGATGTTTATAAGGCAATGATTTCATCTAGGAGACATGACCTTCTAGAAAGGATGTAAACAAACAGTCGTGCTTTTTTCTTCACTGCAGAGAAACTTCAGAGAGCAGCAGCTGCTAGTCAGAACTCTTTGAATGTGCTTTCGAAAGAGCCAAAGACAACAAAGACAGATATTTCTCAGTGTATTTATGCCTCGAAAATAATGTATGTATTTCACCATGTTGTGGTGCAGATCTTGTTAAAGGCAGGCCAAGCAGGAACAACTCCGAATGTTACAGAACTGGGGGCCCCCTGCGCACACAGGTAGCCTCTCTGAATATCTATGCACACTGATTCGACCCTGTTTCCGTTCCAACTCTCTAATAATGTGTGAAACCGCACTAAGCTCGCGCTGAGGCGCAGCATTCAAACCTGGGGGATCATTAGCAGTCAAAATAGGACTTAACCACTAAGCCAAAATAACGATCGTACTCCAGGAATGATCTGGGAACGACTGACACGCACAGTCAGCCTCCCTTTCTCCCTTTCTTCTTCCTCACATTTTCTTTTCATCTGTTTTTTTTATTTTTTTTTTTTATTAAGCATAGGAGTCTTTGAAAAATGACCTGAGAGAGAAAGGCACACAGCAGGAATAAAAAGAAAAACGACGGGGCGAAAGGTTTTAGCGTCACGCAGGCAAACTCAAGGGGCCACGGTATTAATGGGGAAAAGGGCTTCAAAGCTGCTGACGTCACTCAGGGGGGCCCTGATAGAGAAGTTGTTGGGGTGTGGGACAAAAGAGATGGAAAAGAAGGAGAGAAATAAAAAGGGGGGAGGAGAGATGCTCATCACTTCTCTGAAGGTGCAGGATCCATAGATAAAGTCGCTGCGCCTCGTGAAGATGAATAATTACAGTTATCATCTGTGACAGTTCGATATAAATAAATATCCGTTTCCTGTTCTTTGTCTCACTGCCTTAAAACAAAGGGCTGATTCAGTCAGCTCATCAAAGCTTTTACATTTAACTCTGACTAGCTCTTCGCTCCGGCACACAGGAGGTGATGTTTTTTTATATATACTGACAGTTTCTCTATGGTGAAGAAATGTCATATTCTTCGCGATATGTAGTCGACATCATGAAGGGCTGTGTTGAACATAATAATCACCATCTGGAAATGTTTGAATCCATTCATTCACAATATGAAACAACCAGCGCATGAAAATTGCCAAATAGGTTGACTGTCAAAGCAGCTTATTCAGACCCATATTTACGTTTGTTGTTAGGTGCGGTCTGGAGGTTGTAGTAGTTATCACAGCAGCAAAGGAAGAAGTCAGGTGTCTGTAAAGGGAGGAGGTCTGGGATAGTAACCTGAGAATGAGACTCAAAGATCAACTGTCTTTCCCTTCGTTAGTCCTACATAGTGTTACTTTATTTGTCCACCTTAATGCTTGCCTCTCCTTTCTGCATTCTCTCTACCAGCAACGTTATTCGCTTTTTCTGTCAGCAGTAAGTTGTATAAAGTAGACCAAATAACACACCTGCCTTTTTTGATTGTTCCGCCGCGTGTGGACGAAGTTTATTGTTAATTATGCAGCCGATCGAAACCAGTGTCCCCCCAATGACAAGCCAGCTGCACTTGGAAGTTTGTACAAAACAACAGCAGAAGTAGTCTGCATTAAAAGGAGAGGTCGCATCACAATCAGTGCGTTTTACGAAAAGGGATGTTATAACAGAGAGCGTCTCTCTCTTTGTCTGAAGGGCTTGCGTGATTGGCAGTAGATGGGAGGGGAATAGCGAAAGGCGTCGTTCTCGGTGACGTATTAAAAAATACACGCACCGGCACACTTGAATGGAGCGGAGCCTGTAGGTACAAGGATGGGCGGTTTCACACTGTGAATTAGGTACTGATTTAAGGTCCATGGCTGAAAACTCCATTAACTAACATTTTCTGGTTAATGTCTTGTACATTTGCGTAGTGATTAACATATCTTACATCTGTCAGAGGCCAGCACCACAGTCAGCAGTGCCTTTGTGCTGTGTGTTCACATACACTGTGTTATTCTTTCCTCGCCACTCCGTCTACAGTTCTGCCTCCGTCATTGAACTCTGCCGAGGTTCGATATGCGCTTGCTTGAGGCAGACATCCTTTAATGAGGCTGTCAATGGCAGACTGACACTTCTTCCCTTCTCTATTCATCAACACAACCCTTTTCTTCACCTGATTGGATACTCACTGGGTTGTCAATGTGTTTTGATTTTTTCATATAGCTAGAAAGACATTGCAAAAATTTCCAATTTCTCCTAAATTGTTAACCAATCAAAACATTTAAGTCGCGTTAAAGTCTCAGCTGAGTTCTTATTTTTCCATGGACCACGTTATATTCTCAGCCATGCTGTGCGATCCAGGTCTCCTCCTCCATGACTGCTTGGAAGTTTGCAACAGGACTGTAAATCTCTCTATATGCTGTGCTATACCTACACTTGGTTTCCCGTGGCTTTAAAAGCCAGCACTCAGTGTGATATCTGGGCACAGTAATGCAGTGCTGCTTACTGATTTGGTTTCGTTCTGTTGTTTTGTCATGAGCGACTGGCTGGAGGCTGTTTGGGTGAGCGATGAAGAGCAGTGTCTGAGTGAACGGGCTTCGGGGTGGCCAGGGCTGGAAAATAGAATCTCACACACACACACACACACACACACACACACACACACACACACATATGCATCCACACACAACGGCAGGATACAGATGTCTCATACTCCAACACAGAAACTCAGCCTTCCTCACACAGTCCATCCCCCCCACACCCCCTGTCTTTTATCTCGCTCTCCTCTCCGTCTCATTTCTCGTCGCACTGCTTCTGGCTGTGTGCAAATTCATTCACTGTGAAAATGGAAGGCAGCTCCGCACAGCACAGTTTCATTTAGTCTTCTATTCAGTTAGCCACAGACTCCCTTACATGCTGCTCTCACCCACATTTCATATGAAATTAAAGATCTCTAATCGCTCACACAGACTGACACACGAGTAATTCACTTCACGATCAACGTCACCAGCAGATTCACTGACTTTCTTTCTGGGGGTTTTCGACCTAATTGCGTCCGCTCAGACTGGACAGCGGCTCAGACTTCACGTCCAGTTTGCTTTTGCTGAGCTTGTGCTGCGACAGAAAACAAAACTGATTGCTGATCACCTTTCCTGTCTGAACCTGCCATGTCTCTTGTGAGGCTGTGTTCAGTCCCAGTCTAGTGTTCAGTTTTGTTTACTTTGAGGTGGCTGAGCCGATTAAGTGAGCCCAGTTGACCACTGTTCCTCCCTCTTCATCCGAGTATGCAGTTGGACTCCCATCAGCTAAAAGGGACACTTAGCTTCGCGGCAGTTACAGCAAAGAGTGTAACGAGCAGCAGTCAGCAGGTATGCTGCCCCCTGTAGTTCTTGAGCAACCCTCGAACCTTCGAACTAAAAATTACACCTTTTATTGTTTTATTGTTATTCACAGTTTTCGCTAAGGTTTTCCTTATGGAAGACTTAAGTGCACATATTTGGTGGGACGTTTGGGGTCCTTCCTCCAACAAATTCTTATGTTTTTCAATAAAAAATGAGTAAGAGAAGTGCACAAAAAGTTGAAAGATAATAAAGAATCTACTCCAGAAAAACGAAATAATAAAACCAGCTTTAAAAAAGTCCACTGAGAGTTTACTACAACCATTACAACTCTCTTTTAGGTGTGATGCGCTCCACATTGACTTCTCATTAATTTGCCTTCTGTGGGGTTCAGCTCAGGTTTTGCAGCTTTTCTGCAAAGCTGCAAAACCCTTATACCACAGCAAAAACAGACTCTTAACCATAACAGAGGAGGAGGTTAGAGCAGATCTTCTTCCTGTTGTTGTTAAATAACACAACTGTCAGTTTTCAGTTCATTATATACAAGACTTTATTGAAAAACCACCAGTCTGCTGGACTAGCCTGAAGGCTGTTGCATATTGTTTGCTGATTTTTTTTTTAAGTGTATCTGTGTGGCTGACTGTGACTTGGTTGGATTCTCTGCCGCTCTGCACCTGATTATTTAAGGAAACACCTGTTGGTAATTAATCACGGAGCGAATCTGAAGAAGCTGCATGCAAAACACGTAGTTCGCTCCTTTTTGTTTTTAATGCAACTGCAGTGAAATAGTGTCAATCCTTTCTGGTGTGCGCTGTAATATAATATTTTTTTTTATCTGCTATTACTTGCCCTGTACTGGCTGCATGGGGTATCTCCCGTTTCTTTCTGTTGAACTGCATTGTCTGACATTTGAATGCTTGAAAATGATGTATCTGTACATGTTTAGCTTGAGTTAATGCAGTTGTGTATTTCTCTTCTCTGCAGATGCGCAGTACTCGAGGCGTGTCCGTTTGGCCTGTGGGATTTGTAGGCGGAAGGGCATATGAGCGCCCCCTGGTGTCCGGGGGTAAAGTTGTCGGCTGGTACACTGGCTGGAGACCGGACCGACCGTTCGCCACCGACATGGCAGGTAAGGAACAGCTCCAATGAGATATCAAATTACTGCTACTCATTGTGTTAATAAAAGCGACTGCAGATATTTGTTGTAAATATAAAATCATCAGAATGTCTTAAAAGAGAAATCCATGGACACTCACAATGCAGTCATCAGCATATTTGTTTGTGTCGTGACTTTCATTTTGCATCGCATTAGCGTAAATTACTCTGGAAAGATCTCCAGAGGTTGATTCCTAATGATTGTGGTTCACCTCTGACCTTTCAAATATCAAACATCCCCTCCATCACTCATGTGGTTTCATAACATTGGTGGATTGCCATCAAATTTTAAGAACACATTCAATTCATGAATGATTGTAATTCAGAAATAGGGGATATTCCACAAAAAACTCATTACTCATTTTGAGGAGAAACACTTGATATGAGGTGTTATGCTCCAACTTCATGGAATGAAAGGTTTGACAGAAGGATGACCAAATTTTTCTTAATCCAAACTGGAAATAATGAGGCTTAATAAGGTGCTTTACAAGCAATCTTTACTTGCTTCTTTCAAGACTAAATGGATGACTGGTACTGAATCTATTTAGTAGATGATGCATGTCTTGTTACCTCCTGTGTCTTTGTTACTTATCCTTAATTGTATTTAACACAGGAGGACTGTTTAATAAAGTATTTGGACTGAGTAGAACGTCTGGAGGTAAAAACCTGGTGAGTTACAGCAGATGTTTGGAGAAAGCTCATGGCATTCTGGTGAGGACTGTGAAAATGAAATCGTTCTTCTGTTTAGCTCTCACCACCTTGTGGAAACATGGGACGATTTTATTGATCAGTTCACTGATTACAGAACAGTTACAGTCAACTGGACCGTTTTGGCCTGCTGGCTTTCATCAGAGCAGAGTACAAACAGGAAACAAAACGCTGCTCTGTCTTTCTATGAGTTTACCTGAAGAGATCGGACAGCTTTTTCTATTGAGCCTCTGTTAATTCATGGATTCATTTACCAGAAAATGAGATCAGATCTTTCCAATTCATAACCTGACTGTTACTCCTCCACACGGGAGCTTCGGTGCTACTTTGCTTGATGGTTTATTCCTGAGATAAATCACAAAGCAGGATTGCAGAGAGTTGAATAAAACTATTCTGAAAAGATGCAGATTAGATGGGATCTGAACTAAAAGAACCCGGTAGTCTCCAAAAGAAAGTCTGAGGTTGCAGGAAACTCACCAGTCTATGTGTCAACACCAAGTTGCTCAGTACATGCTGTATGTAACAGAGACTTCTATCTATACTGACAGGTGTCGACATCATGTCATTGTTTAAAGCAGCTCTGAAGTCTAATTTTATATTCAAGGCCTTGACCCTGATGTAACGGTTTCATTTGATATTTTCTGCTGTTAATACTTTTGCTTTCTGAAATAAGTTTTGCAAGCCAATTTTACGATGTTGAGAGCAGGCGTATGACACTTTCCTGTCACCAGAGTGACCACGCCCCCTTTTGGGTGAACACAAAAGCAAAAGCAAGGACATTTGAAAGCTGTTCAGAGGTGCTTTGAAGCCACAAAAGTTCGACTTCCCATGTATGAAAACACCCGAATCATCCGTTTTGTGGGCGAAAGAGCATACCCTTTTACAGATGCTTCTTTCATAATGGAAGCTTATGGGAAAAAGTCATTTTGGGCCACAGTGCATCACCTGATGTTGTAATTACATGGTTTGGCAGCTACGAAAAGTGGTAAGCACAATGCATAAAAGTGACTGTATGGCATTTTGAGAAGGATGAAAAAGGTAACCTGTGTGGACTGGCCAGTCAATACGTGTCCATCTATAGCAAATAATAAATCACAGGTTAGTTCATGATATTATTGTGTAAATTAAGTTTGTGCGAATTCTGCATGTAGATCAAAGCGAATCAGAAAACAGTCGATGGTGTAACTACAGTTTTCACTGTGAAAAATGTCACCATGACATAAAGAACATGCTTTTATAATGGACTTTTGTTTAACAGTCTGTCCACTCGAGAGACATTCATAATTCACATTTATTGAGCTGATCTACTCTCTAATAATGAACCTCATAAAAAGCTTTAAATAGTAAAGTAAGTAAGTAAAATAGGAAGTTCGGCTAAAACCGACCTTTTCCATTCCTCTCTGCTCGTAGCAGAGTCTCTTCATTAGCACAAACAGCTATAAAAGCAGCAGCAGTGATTCAGCTCTGCCACAGAGATGTAATTAGTCAACAGTAATATTGGACGGATAATAAAATCAGCCAAATAAAGTGTCTTAATGACTGACCAAAAAATGACAGATGACAGAAATACTTCACCGAGACATTCATTAAGGTAGATGTGTGTAGTGTGTGTGTGCGTGTGTGCGTGTGTGTGCGCGCGCGCGCGCGCGTGTGTGTGTCCACTTTGATTGAGGTCAGACCGAGAGGACACTCATCAACCCCTAAAAAGCAATACTGTAGTCTAATGTTGTGCTATTGAATTAGCAAAGACCTCAGCATTAACCACCAGTCAAATTAGAGGGGCCGTTTTCACCCATAAGGGTCAATGGCACAACGCAAGAGCAAAGTACCCAGATGGGCTGCGCTCATCCATCTAAATTTTCCTAAAAGCTTCGATGCTGAAAGAGTTTATGACCGAACTATCTGGCCTCATAAGAAGTAGGTCTTTTCTCAGAACTCAGTACTCAGAAAAGTGCATTATGATACAAACTTGTCAGACATTGAAAACCTTATTTTAGCAACATCTTTTTTCCACTAGGTCCAATATTCATTCAAATACTATGAAATAAAAAACAAAGAGTAAGTATAGCTAACAAACGTAGCTCATGCTTCACGTGTCGTGTGTGTGTAAGTCCAAATTTGCCTTGTGGTTATTACGGTTCTAATGGAGAATTCTAATCTACATAAATCTATTTACATCTGCATTTCTCCTGAGTACCATCCAATCGAAGGAGCGTTCAGGACTCCAAAGAAGGAATAATTTATCACACTGACCAAATAATAATGGCCTGTCACTCCTAATTCCACCTCACCCACATATTCTGCATTTAGACATCTGCTGGAGACATTAGTTGTTAATAAATACAATTAAATGTAGAAGTGTTGATTTATCTAAGATACAAACGACGATCGCGTGCTTATCATTCCGAGCACATATGTGGACATGGCCGAGGGCACTGCCGCGGAGCACACGCATGCACTCACACTCTCTCCACACACACACATGCACGGGTCTGCCCCGGGGATCGGGGTTAATTAAAGCATGATAACAAGAGCGAGACTCTCTTTTTTCTCTCCTCCACCTTTCCTGCTCCACCACGGCCCGAGATCTCCATCCTCCTTCAAGCCATCCCATTCCACCTAATCTTACTCTCTCTCTCTCTCTCCCTCTCTCTCACACACACACACACACACACACACACACGTGCTGGCTGTAATTATCAGCCTTACTTTTACACTGCGCTATATAATTACACTGTCAATTTGCAACGCAAAGATTTACTGCTGTGGCTGTATTATGAGGCTTTTTTTATTCGCTTTAAATTCTGCAAGAACAACAATGGCTGTGCCGAGCGAGAGGCCCAAACTTTATTCACTCTTAAATTATTATTCATAGGATTTACAATGGGGTGTCTGCAGAGCACTGAGTGAGTGCCAGTGCGTGCCCTAATAGTATTGTGTTATACAGTGCTGTATTGTTAGCAGATCACTAAAGCCTCCCATCTATTGCTCTGTCTCATTTAGCCAAACCCAATGGAGCCTGGACAATGATGGTGTGGAGCACTGTTCACCTCGGTGTGTGCGTGTGTGATTGTAGACAAATGTGCACACACTGACGCGCGCAATTACTAAACCATGTATCTAGTTCAGGGCACACAAGCACACACCTGCCGGCACTTCAACTGATAGGCATATAAACGCAATTTAAAGAGGAAGCATCTTTGCAAAACAGGACAATTGTGTATATGCATGTATATCTATGTTCTCAGCAAACACAAAAGGTATATAAGGTGCATGCGCACGCAGATGCACCAACACAAAGACATTGTACCTTTTCTGAAGTGGTACTTGTGCCTCAGGAGTGTTCCCTCAGATAGGACATAGAAGTATTTAACCCTCAGTAACCCCACTGTTTACCCTGCTCCTGAGATGGAGAGATGAGAGGAGCAGAGAGGAGAATAGAGACAGAGCGCAGAGACAGTTACAGACCCGTCCTCCTGCAATGAAGTACTGGTGTAGCAGTAGAACGGAACAGAAGCAGCTGAACAGGGGACACAGACATTAGCCAAATGTGTGTCTCTTCTAGCAGAATATAAATGAAGCAGATAAAGATTAAATGTTGCGCATCTTAACTTCTTATTTGTACCGTTTAGTCACTTAGTCACAGTGTTTAATGTAACAATAAAATGCACTTTAATTTGACAGTTTGGCTCTGCTAATGTGACGCACTGGAACAAATCTCACCAAATTAGACGCAGACTGTACCTGAGGTCACAAACACCTCGCACAGTCACAGGTTCACAACATGTGATGGACATGAAGACCAAAATGAAATGCAGGGGGAGGCTGAACATTGATGAATGCAGAAAGAACTAGAAAGTATTATGGACTGCCTAATGTTAAAGACAACAATGGATTTGAAGAGGTGTGATAAGACACCAACCCCGGCAAGAAAACCACGTTCGTACTCCCTTTCTTCAAACTGGCCTCTGCCAGTCTGAGGCTGTGCTCAGTCCAGGGACCGAACAAAGCCTCAGACTGGCAGAGGAAACTAGCACTCAGGGTTGAGTCAGCTAATAGGAGCACTCGCTGCATGGCTAACTGAGCTAACTAGCAAATTGTGGGCAGCTACAGTTTGTAGCAGTTAGCTTACTTAAGCAACAAGGAAAACTCCAATAATCACCTTGGTACGTATTTCTTGTCGTCAAACCGATTGAACTCAAATAATGTCAAATTTGTACTGAAAGACTCCTTCGTGTTAATGACAGGAGTAATGTCATGGTTATGATGGTATGGGTCAATCTTAGCCACATCCCTTCAAATAAAGTGCTTCCAAGTTTATATTATGCTGTAGTAAAACAAGAGTCAAAGTCACTGTGATCATCTTCACTATTCATCCTGAGGCAGTGTGAAGTGCCAGAAAAGACAAATCTGTCCCATTCTGCGTGCACTTTAGATAACAGCAGTGTGGTGTTCAGTTTAAAGTTAGAAGGGGGTTCTGTTTCACTTGATGCCGCAGCGTTTGAATGCTGCTCTGCACTCTGGTTGGGAGATGGAGCCTTCATCCTCCATGTCTGATTAAGCCCCTTGTTGAAAGTCTTGCATATTATTTTGGTTTGCAGATTTCCACTTTGTTCACTCTAAAATGTCGTTTGCCTCACAGCATTTTAGCATGAAAAGAAACTGGAAGACGGCACTGGAGGTAAAACGTTGAGCTGTTATTGTAACATAATTATGGCATTTCAAGATCAGACTGTTGTTTTTTTTTAGCAGAGACAGTTGTGTGGTAGCATTAATGAGCTTTGGAGAAAGTGTCTTTATTTCAGTACATACATGAATGTGCGATAGTGTCTCATCAGTGTGTGAATATAGAGGCACCTACCAACACACTGAGGTAGAAACTTGTCCATCCTAAGGACAAAACACAGAGGTATGAACAGAGTAATGCAGTTTATGCTGTTCAATGCAGCCAGGACTGCAAGGATTGTACATTGGGGAAACAAAACAACCTCTCCATAAACGAATTTGCACAGCACCGAAGGGCCAACTCCTCAAGTCAAGTCTCCATCTTGGCCAGAGAGGACAGATGGTTTGAAAGAGGAGCAAAAGAATCCATCCATGTCAAACTGGAACGACTGTCTTTGAACAGAGGAGGTGGCCTTCAACGTTACCTATCACCCACCTACCATGCTGTACTGAGTTCCCTCCCCAGACAGTTTAACAACCATTCACACCTGGGCTCACCTAGCCCTAACAACCCACGTGAAGGCCGGTTGGGTCACCGAGGGCTGGGAAACCCTGAGTTAGAAGAAGTCAGTCATTAAGTTGAAGAAGTCTCTTGGATGAGAGGCGAAACGTCTTCAAGAAACTGAAACAAGTCCAGCTGCCTACAATACAGTACTTAAGATTTACCATGACCTGGATGACTGAGAACCTTCATCAACATAGAGGCAGATACACACACTTAATATTTTGGGTTAGAGAGGGATTTTTCTTGGGATAAAAGAACCAGACTCAAGGAAGAATTCCTGAGAAATACCCTATGAAGCCCTATTAACCAGTGCATCTCATGTTTTTCGATTTCATATTTCATCCTTTAACTATGAGAAGATAAGGACGTAGTGTAAGTAATGTCTTCCTTTGGCTTCTGAAGAGACGTATGGAAGCCTGGATTTGGATTTATTCCTTAACTCAAACAGCAGAACAGACAGTTCTAGTAGAAAGCAAGTCATTTACTGTCTTCTGAGAGAAGTTTGGACTGTTTCTGAATCGACTTCAGTCTTTCCTGGGCCCAACACGCACTATAATCGCCCCTAGATGAAGGTGTTGGTTTCTGCTTGATTTTGTCTCAGTTGGAGCAAGGTACCACAGTGTTTTTGTACCCCACATCCCAGTGGTGACCTGTCAATCAAATTGTATGGGTGGTACTGGAACATGTCTCTCCTTGGATTTTCATTTGTCTTTGTCTTCATTGAAACAAGAAGAGAAGCCTGTCACTGTAGCGTTTCATCACCAGGTGATTGACGTTGCTTAAATGGTTAATTTATTGTTGGCTTATTGTCGTAACGCCATGGTTGCTGAGTGCGGTCCTATCTGTTTCTGCCCTGGAGGTAAACTCTTTTGTGTTTCATCTCAGCCCCTGAACTGAAAATGAATCACAGGGCGACGGGATGGAACACAACAAGATGGGGAGAGGGGATGAATAAACGGAGGAAACAAAAATAAAAATTGATTGCATACTCACATGTAAACCTAGAGCACAACAGAGTGATCCCCTCAGGCTGCCAGAGCTTCAGGTTACACTACAATAAGGCAAATCAATAAAGCACAAGAGACCATGCCAGGCATTGTTTTCTATCTCATTTTGCCATTTTGTTTATTCTTCTCTCAGCCTGTTTTCCTTCCAGATCAGATCCTCATTATATGTTGTTCCATGTTTGATCCTCATAGCTATAATATGAAGTTAATTAAGATTAGAATTGGGCTGGACAGCATATACATATTATGTTGTTATGATATTAGACTACATATCGTCTGCATTGCAATAAAGTGATATCATTTCCTGAATGGTTAATACTTGCCTTTACCCACTTACTCATTGTATCCACATTACTGATGTATATTTGTCATTGTGTTAATATTTAGTGAAAGAGCTCTTCATCTCTCTAGCAGCCTACCTTCTGAAATAAATGAAGCAAAGATTTATTTCTCTAGTTCAGCTGTAAGCTACATAGTTTTGCTTTTAAACAATCTTTGAGGTTCAACAAAACGGAATTATTTTCCTTAGTCATTAAGTATTTGAAAAGGGATTTTTGTTTGTTTGCTTGACTTGTGTAATTTATCAGCTTGGAGTCTTTTTTCTGCTGCCTTTGTTGGGGCAGCATGTCTTGACATGTTACCAACACCTGTTGATTAGTGGAATAGTGTGATACCATCAGTATGGAGCTAAGGAGCTAAGAAAACCGGGACCGCCAGTTAAAAATATTGCTCTGTTGCATAAAAAGTGGTTCCAAAATCCACTTTCAACTGTAGGAAACATCACAAGAGCTGTCCCAGCTTGTCCTGATATTGATGTTAGTGGCTTAATGTGTTGAATAAACCGTGAAAGTAAAATGTCTGCGTTATGCATTGTAATTCTGTTCATATAATTCAGTCAGGGCTATCAGAAAGAACCACCCCAGTGCAGACAGGGTCTATTTTGACCGCATGAAGTACAGTTGAGGAACTACATTTAGTCTCCAGGGAAAACACAGGTAAAGTTCAGTAGTTCCTGAAATAGCTATGGGCCCCCAGAGGCGGTGAGCTCACACAGTAAACTCTAATATCGCTCACTCTCTCTAATGATGAATTTCATGCAAATCTTTTTTCTCCAAAAAGGATAATGTAGCATTTAATGATGCATATAGTCATATAGGTCAGCAAGAGTAGGTCAGGAGTGGGAAGTGGGACAAAGTTAGTGCAGAACCTGGATGATAGCCTCTTGGGCAAACGGGGCTCAGATAAGCCCTGATCTCCATATCGCAGAAGGCTGGCTGCAGGTTAGAAGATGTCTATCTTGTAATTGCTCTCATATCTGTCTGCTCCACCTGAGCTGCATTTATCTCTGCGATTAGCCTACAGTATCGCACACACAGCAGTAATACGCCTGATACCAGAGTAACCCTACGAATGGTATTATATCAAGGCCTGTATGTGGCTTTGTGTACATATAAGGCATTGTGCCGTTATAGGAGTTTGCTTCAGGCAAAAACGTGTGAGTAAGTGTAACTCTTTCTTTTTTTTTTTACTTTAACAAGAAATTACCCTAAAATTGCCAAATTGAAATTTAGTGGTCATTCAAAGCTTCTGTTGAGGCTTTTGAATGAAGCCTTGAATGTCTATTTTCAAATTTCAAGGTTAACCCTGAAAAAAAATGAATAAATAACCAAGCAAAATCTCAAAACCAATACTCAATTGAATAGAGTGATCCAACGCAAGTACACAATATGGCCTCCTCTTTCCTTCCGACTTCAGTATTTTCCTGTAATCGTGTTAGAGCCAAAATAGATTATTTCTTATTGCGCGCTTTTTTGCTTATTGTGCTGTTATGGCTCAGATACGGCAAAACAACGTCAAAGAACTTGCAGAAACAAGGGCTGACTGTTGCATCACCTCGTGTCGCCATCGTCTTGGCCAAAAAGCTACACTTGAATGCACCGCACAGAGGAAATAAGTCTCCAAATCAGGCAGCAGTGGTCATATTTGTCATTTAAAAAGGGAAAACAGTAAGACTCGCGGAAACAAACTGTTGTTATGATAAAGAAGCACCACTCTCGTTTATATAGAATCAAAAATATGTCTGATAAAGCTTCGGCACTGGTGAAGAGGCAAGGCTCAATGGCCTTTCCCTTCTTTTTCCGTTTCAATCGGAGTGATTTCTCTTCCGCCTATTCTCTACACTAAATCAGTCAAAAAGTCGTCGACAAGGACCAACTATCAGGACACAACTGTGGGCACAAACGATCACCAACGGCATTGGTGGCATTGATGTATCAGGGTCCTTAGACTGCTGCTACACTGCCCTGATGAAGGTGGAGAAAGATGGTTATCATTCTCTCTCATTCCCTGATCATCAAATACCGATGCTTGAGGTTGGTGTTTAGGTCCAAGCTAGCATCGATATGTAATGGTTATGTTATGTTATGGACGAAGTTTCAAAGCTTTGAACTGTTGGCTACAGTATAAAGCATAACCTCCAATCTATAAACATTGCTTCTGTTCGAGTCTTCGTGCCTCTTTGTGTGGGTGAGTGCAGGACGAAGGGCGAGGCCGTGTTTGCGATGGCTGACCTGTTCTAAAACGCTGCAAAGTTAAGCCTATAGAGAGATGATGAGCAGAGCCATTTGCATGTCTACACTTTTTCTCTGTGTGACCCCAGCTGACACTCACATTACTCAGAGGACGGCTGTCTGCCGGCCGCGTGTCAGTGCCTCAGGACAGCTGCAGCCTAGAAAAATGCTGCTCAGCCACAAGGGAGAGGGGGGACAGAGAGGAAGGAAGGATGGTGAAATATTTGGGGTGAATTCCCACACTAATGCACTGATTGCCAAGGCGTGCCACCCACTAACAATTTCCATAAATAAATATTCAGTAATTTATGTCGAGACCTTGTGCACAGACGATAGCAGACATCTCTGGAAATATTCCCTGGTCACGCTCTGAACTGGAAAAACTTCAGCAACCCTCGGAAAAATACTGCTCTCGCTTAAAACATAGCTACACCTACACATTTTTCATGCCTTGATGGGGCATTTAATGGCCGTACCCATTTACTATGAATTACACACACTTTAAATATGCCTACACCGTGGTTTTTGGATTTTCTGTGTTTCCAGGCAGCCACTGATTTTCAGCATGTATGAATATTAACTTGACACTGAGTCAGCTTGACTTTTTAATAACTAACATAATGCCTGCAAAAAAATAAAAAAATACAAAAAACACTTTGTGCAGTGTCAGGGCTCTGACATCCAAGACTGTAGGTTCTGGCCAAACTTTGAAAATGAAGGAAAGCACATCCATGTTTGCTCATGCACATGCCTTCCATGTTTAAAGGAATAGTTTCAAATTTTAAAACATTTCTTGAAAGCTGTGTTTACCAATGGGGAAGCCAGAAGTGCAGGTTTCAGTATATAGGAATATATCACTATGTTGCCCCTGGAAAAAAAACTCTTTAATTTCCCTTTCTGCAGATTTCTGCAGCGTTCTCAGGCTGGACAAGTGATATCTCTTGCTAAAAAATCAATGTTCACACCTTTGCAGTACTTTTAGCAATAATTATAGTACAACTAATGAAAATCTGTCTTAGTGAAAGAAAAAATTACGACAGATGTGTTTAATAAAAAAAGGATTAGCACCACTGATTAAATGCAGTCTTTCTGTACTGCGAAGAGGGAAATACAGGTGTTCGCAAGGCTTGTGAGGAGTGACAGCTTGTTTCTTCATGCAAAGCAGATCTGTGGTATGAAATTAAACTAAGCTGCTTTATGTCAAGGTTACGACAGGTAGTTAGACAATGGTTAAGCACGCTGTGTGTGCTGTGATTAGCTAAAGACTACCCATGACTCTTCGACTTCACACTTCGACAAACATCAAATCGTTTTTGTTTTTTGTTGATTTTAATTGCAATTTTTATTAAATTTGTTTTTGATATCACATAATTGAAAAACATATTTATATGAATAAATAATTAACTGCGCTGCTGTGTAATTAATACCAACTTGTATTACTGTATGTCTATTTTAGGACTTTTTCAGGTTTGTCTGTATCTTTCTCATTACTGACTCTGCAGGAAGACTGAGACCCAGCATGAGGGAGAGAAGGTGCTGATGGGATTTGTTTTCAGCCCAGTTGGGGTATACTGGCTGCAGTGTGGGGTCTTAAAGGGTAACGCCACAGAGGACGAGAAACTGTAACGATCACTGTATGTTACCTCTGGACAGCTCATTGTGGAAATTGACAGTCCAGACAGATTAGGAGTAATGGGAAGTAATTCATAGATTTTTAATTTTAAAAAAGCATGCTATTTCTAAATCAAATAAATAAATTATTTTCCCCTTTGATAATGAATGATATCAGTATTTCACAACAGTTAGAACAATACTTTGCTTTATGACCAAATACCTGCAAAAATACATTCCTCGACAGCAATGTGTGCCGTGGTATCTGTGAGGTATTGTTCCATTTTTAGGAGGATGGACGTCAGCTGCAGGGTGACTGTGGTGGCTTCATGTGTGGGCTCCTTATGCTTGAAAACATGAGCGTAGGAAGCATTTAAAATGTTCGAAAATGTGACGAGGTTCAGGGGATTCTCCCTCAGTAAATGTCTAACAGAGTAGAAGCTATTTTTAGTGTCTTTTTGGTGTCCCAGCTATACTAGCGATGAACGAGTACATTTTGCAGTTTCATCTGGAGAACATGTTTGGTCCCGGATCATAGTGGGGAAGATATTAAAAAAGCTTAAAGTTCAGAAATTGATTAGATGCATAATTCATAATAGCTGTGTGGCACAGGCTTCTGATATACACTTTAGCCTCAAAGTACATATTTGATGAACATTTCAAATAGCAGATAACTTAAAATACAATACATGGAACAAAAATAACCAAACAAAATCAAGATTAAGTTTTGTAAATCAGCCAGTACCTTTGCAAAGCTAACCGTTTGAATCAAAAGTCCTATATTATCTGTTCCCACATCAGAATGTGAGTGTCTTTCCTTTATGGTCGGCCTGGGATAGGAAAGGATTATTACTTGTGCCACTTGGGGAAACATTAGCATGTTGTTTGACATGGCCAGAATACATTTCTCAACTCTTGTCCATGAGGGTGTGTGTGCAGCCTTTTTGCCTTTGGTTATTCACTTGACTTTGGTTTAGCAACACTATATAAAACACACCAAGAAAGCACATCCTCTCAAAGATTAACAACTAATTATGTTGTGACACTAGAAAACTCCGAATGAAGGAGTAATTAACTATCTAGCTATTAACTCTGAAGATGTTGAGGGAGACGATGCACTGTCAGGAGCATCACATGCAAACAAATGCCACACAGTTCAATTCAGTCATATTAAACTTTGAGCCAACAACCAGCATGTGCAAGCTTTAGGTCTGACAATCATCAGTTTTCTGTGTCCAATATAACTTGAGAGAGATTCGTAGAGGAAAGAGTCCTGAATGTCTAGTGCAATAGTTCATAGAAATGCAAAATTACTTCATGCGGCAATCACAATAACACAGATAACCTGCGGATTACCGACAGGACAGGAGACACTTCGCATGATAAAAAACCCACGCTCTGAAAAGCCTTGTATAACAACAGGCTGGTAACAATTTATAATAAACCCTTTACTTTCAGCTCATACATCTATTTTTTAAGTCTGCAGTTATTATTTCCCGCCACGATCCACAGCTCCATCTCTGAGTCAGCTGGAGTTGGAGGCAAAAAGATGTAAAAAAAGAGGCACATCACGCGTCACATTCAGACCTCTGCCCTCAGGGTCGGACAGCACATCGGATGTGTGAATGATGTGTTCTCTCACACACATGTTGATGAGGACAAGGTTAAGTACAGCAGAAGAAGGGGTCAACCACAGCTCTTGTGTATGGACTGAAGTGAAAAGGTGGATATTTTGGAGTTATGGAGAATAATTGTGCAGACTGGTCCCTCAATCAGATTCTCTTTTCAACCTTCAAACGTATTTCTGGTTGCAGGACAGCTAATATCTCTTTGCTTTCAGAGTAATTATGCCGTGTCAGATTTTCTCGCACTGCTTCCAATTTTTCTAATCAGGTTGATTAAATCTGGTTGCAAGCCAGCAATTAATCTCCACCTCTCCTTTACTACAACACACACACACACACACACACCGGCATCCTGACGTCCCCCGACTGTCTCATGCTTTCCTTCTTCTCATGTATAGTAAGTACAATTATCGCGGGAGAATGGCAGACCCCTGTGGTAAATGAATTTAATATCAGCCATATCATTAGTCATTAGACACACTAATGCACTCACTCATTTTCTGCTGTGATTATAATAGACTCATAATGTGCTTTTAATTCATGCTGGCTAACCTCAGCACCCTCCTTTATGACATTGTTCCCACTCTTCCTCATCTTCCTCCCTCTCTCTCCCCCAGGCTTCGCAGTGAACCTCCAGGTGATCCTGGCCAACCCGCGGGCACAGTTCAAGAGGCGTGGCTCCCAGCCGGGGATGCAGGAGTCGGACTTCCTCAAGCAGATCACAAAGGTCACCGAGTTGGAGCCTAAGGCCAACAATTGCACCCGGGTCAGTAACCAGGCACTGCTGACGGCAGTTTTTTCAAATTAGATATTTTTTCCTCCAATGCACTCTGACATTATTTGCTGTAAACATCACAATGGGTGCTCCTTCTAACTTCAGATCATTAGATTCAGATTTTTTCTCCAGTTTTAAAAGTAATCCAGGGGAATTTTGTCTGCTAAAAACACAGAATTTCAATAGTCTGAAATTCATTGAGGTTCACATAACCTCAACTTTTCATTAGTTATTACCACATTACTTGTGCAGCACAGGATAAAGCTTGAGTATTGTTCACAGGTGTTATTTTTACCTCATGAAGTGATACTGAAACCCAGCACCTTGGTGACTTGACAGGAAATGGATGAGCTAAAGTCAGGGACTGCATGAAAAATGGCCCAAAGATTGTTTTTATACATGTTTCAAACCAACTTTACCTCCCATTGCATGCACACCTTCCTGTTGTCCATTCGACAATAATGCCAAACGCAGATCTGATTTGCATTTTCTCACTGTGGAAATGTATTGTCTATTTTGACTATTTGATTTCACAGAGAACATTACAATTTAGATATTTTATCAAAATTCCCTTCAGACTTACTTCATATTATCTTAAACAGACATCTTGATTTATTATTTGCTTAATTTAAGCACACAAGTGAAATATTGTGATTTTCACAAGTTTAAACTTATTGATATTTGTATGATGAGCTTGCATTTACACATCAAAGCCCTCAAGACAATTTCTCTCAACTTTCTGTTTGAGCAGTAGCCAATTCAGAGAGGCTGGCCTGCCATATCCACTTCCCTCCACTCGGTCTTCACACATCCTGAAAATAACAATAGCTACGTTAGGATGCAGTTTGTTGACTCCAGCTCAGCTTTTAATCGGTCTCATCCATGAAGCTAATTGGAAAACGTATCACTCTGGGCTTGAGCACTACATTCTGCCATTGGATATTGGACCACCTCACCAACAGACCCCAGATAATGCAGATTGGCAGTCATACCTCCTCCATTTCTATTGTCAATTATGCAGTTTATATATTCTCTAAAATGAAAGTGATTTCTCTTCATCTCACAGCTCAAAGTCATTGTTGTTGATGGTGGTGGGCAGGATTGGTCAGTGATGTGATAAATACATAATCACACTGCATTGACCTGCATATGGGAGGTGGCTGACTCAGACTAGGGTTCAGTTTTTCGTCTTTATAATAATATACCTTAATCTAGCACTTGTGTGTTTGTATATGTGTATGTGTGTGTGTCGGATATTAAACTGTAGTCACCATCACAGCAGCAACTAACCATGGGGCACCCCACCCCATTATTGGCAGCATGACTCATGCTTTAAGTTGGTGGCACAGGCTAAACTTAGACACACACAGCTTGAATTGGATAGAAATGGCGTTATAGCGCAATCAATTCTAGTTGTGTGCTTAGACAGCTGAGATCGATGCAGCTCATCTCAAATCACCACAGCCCCTGTTGGCACTTGGTTTTATGAAGCCACTCATCCTCTTGACAACCATCACCGAGCTGCCTTAAAGGACTTTTTGTGAGAAATGGATTCTATTACATTTAAACCCTTAAAGGAATACGCGAGTGAAGATTGTTAGTCCCCAGTTGGTCCAAACAAAGACTTTTTGTTGACGTTTTGTTTGTTGTTTTAACCGTTTATGAATTGTTTTTTCTGATACTGTTTTCGGTGATATTAGCAGTGGGCGTGATCCATCAGAGCCTGATAATCAGCCTGAAATATCATTCCGTTTCATAACTTTTTTTAGTATGAAACACATTTCCACTTGGACATGCAGAAGCAAACAGGCAGACTCAAGAGTTGCCCGTTTTGTAAGTCCACTTGCAAAAGCATTCATACCTTTATAAGTCTTGTTCACAGTTGTCACCATTTTTGTGGCCATTATTTCTGTCGCTATTTTTCTGATTCTGACACAGTTCCTTTTCTTAATCATGGCTACATAGTTGTGATTGTCAGGGATCACAACACAAGATGCAATTCAGTCTGAAACAGGCTTGGTCTGTTGGATACTTTGGTACAAATGAAATACTTCAACAATTACAGGCCACATAGGTTTTGGTATGGCTCTTCTTAATTCCTAGAGGATTCTTCTTATTAACTTGTAAGCGTCATAAGTAAATTACTATTGTTGACCTTCAAATCTTTTGTTTAAAAGTTTCACCTCAGGGCCTTACAGGTACAAGACTTTGCCCTGAAAAAGGCACTTGTGGTTTAGTCCATCCCGCAATAGGGTCAGGGCAGCCTGTACACTCATTGGCACCAAAGCATTGGCTAAGGTCTTGGGCTGATTCTGCAGTTGCTGTACCTTGGCTGCCCACTGCTCCTCCAGAGCTCCAACCCCAGCTTTAAATGTGTCTGTGTTAGTTATTTGTACATGACAGTAGATGTAATAAGAGGGTAAGGGGGTTCAGAGTATGTTCAGACTCTAGACTTCCCTGCTGATGGCGAAGCTCAAACTACACCACAACTGTTGGTTCAATCCTGTAATTTCCAGTTGTTTGACAGATATAACAGCATCCAGCAGGGCTTTGCTATTGTTGATTTTTATTTAATATATTTAGTTGAGAACAAAATTGTTTTCTGCTGGTAGTCAGTCATCCTGTTTCTCTCTGTCCATTACAGTGCAAACAGTGTTTTCAGCCTCCGTGGAGAAAAAACTCAGCAAGCAAGTTGTTTCATCTGGACTCAACAAATGTGAATTGTAAATTTACTGTTTCACCAGATGTGTGCAGGTCACACTGTTGCACTTTTAAGTCCCTGGTGGGTTGTGGGTAAATGTTTCCTGCAGGGAATAGAATTAAGACCCCCAGAGCTGCTGGATCATCACTTACTGGAGCTGCTGCTGGCTGCTGCTGGCTGCTGCTGCTGCAGCAGACAGCTCTATGTTGAAACTATCATCATCATTATCAGCCCCATTACACTAATGGAGGTGCCCTGCCGCTGATATTAATATAGGCCATTAGCAGGCTGTGACATCATCAGTCATCGCCCAGAACCGCACAGACAAGAAGATGTGATATCAGCATTTATCATGTCACAGTGACAAAAGCAGCGGGATGTGACATCATCGTTCATAAAGCCCCTGTTGTGTAGTTAGAAACTGTGACAGTTTATCCAGAGATCAAACTTCAAAAGTTAAACCAGCCGACCAACTCAGCCCTTTGTCACGTAGACAGAAAATGTGACGTCGTCATGAAATGTTCTTGTGAGTAAGAGTTGACATCATCACTAATCATAGATGTGTGAGCAGAGAAGATGGAAAAATACTTTTGTACAATGAACAACAGCACTGAAAACAATTCAGAATGTTAATGATAAAAGGGTCAAATGTAATTATAATAACATCGTGATTTTTAAATGAGTTATAAATGTTGTGATAATAATAATAATAATACAATTTGGTAATGAATAACAACAATCGTTTATGCAATGTTAACAAAATAAGCTAAACAAAAGCTATGTTCTTAAAGTTTTCAATAGGTTGTATTTGAGCTGAGATGAGATAAGATAAGATAAGATAAGCCTTTATTTAGCATGCAACCCAGAAAACATAGACCACTCCACACTTATACATACTTCATTTTTTTGAATGTTTTAAACTAAAATTAGACACATATTAGACACTTTCTAACATATTGTACCTTTAAATTGACTGTAACCTTGTTAGGAATGTAGCATTTATGGAGAATCAATCAAGCCTTCTTTAAATCCACTAATGAATAATCCCACTGGATGTTTTCCTGAAGCGTTGAGTTAACAAGCAGAGTCACACTTCTCTAGAATAACCCGAGGAAATCCTCTTTAATAACCTCCTATAAAACCAAAGTGACTCTTCTTGATGAAAATAATAAAATAACATTGTCATCATTACTTATAAATTATCAACTACCACCACTGATAATCCAGACAACTAATAACATCATCATGATTTAAACTGTGAAGAGAATATACAGTACATTAAATGAACATCATCAATTGACATCATTAGTCATAACACAAGTCCTCGTTCTGTTGATCAGGGAAGCTAAATCCTGACAAAACTGTAACTATCTGGGTTTCTACACCTTGTTCTTGACAGATTTAAGTAACTCTCAAGCTGAAGTTATAATGAAATTGGTTTTGGCTGGTCTGAACAGTTGTGATTGAAATGATTTCCAGCCACTGTGACACACCCTAACTCCAGGCTATAACCACTTTTGAGGAAGGTATCTAGGATCAGGATCACAGAGCCTGAATCCTGACCTTGACAATGGAGGGCAGAAATGCTCATCTGATGGCCGGTCAGTATCTGGAGACGACTGACAGGAGCTGTGATGTAGTTAGAGCAGAAGACTAATGGCAACAGACAGCAGTGACAGGACAAGAGAGGAGGGGGGAAGCAGGAACAGATGGAGACAGATGATAGCACAGGAGGAAAATGAGATAGAGTGGAGAGGGGGAGAGGAGGTAAAATAAAAGCAAAGGATAGGTGGATGATCTGACTGGATATGTAGTTGAAAAGAAGACACCAAGGAAAGAAAAGCGACACAGAGACGTCTGCTGCCATGGACTGAAAGACTATAACAATGTTTATTGCATTTGCATTGGCTTTCAGGTTTCTGCTAAACCTAATTTTTATTTTATGAATGTGGCTAAGTGCATCTTTGACCACCACTGCATCTGGTTTGGAGGATCTGATCCTCAAATCGCTACAAATGGATTTGATGCCCATTTTCCTCTCGGTCCCATTATGGGACAGTTGTGGTTAATCACAGCTTGGGTCTTGAGACGTGAAGTTTATTACTGGAAACTGCAGGTGACGAAAACAGTCTCAAGTTGCTAAAGTGTTCAGATGGATGGAAATTTGAACATCTATAATTCTATCGGCTGAGGTAGATTGCGTGATGAGATCAGCACCTAGTGGTGTAATTGTCACTATTGATTTTATTTATTTGGCCATGCCTCTGCATCGCAAGGTAACAATGTCTCCGCATTTTTGTCTTTACTACAACTAAGACAGTGGTATCTTATAAAAGCTGCATTGACCTAAAAGCTATTTCAGACACTTTTTATACAAACATGTGGAAAATTCTGTCTCATCCGTTCATTGATGCATTTGTAATGGACTGTAGTCATTTGGTAACACTATTGTGTAGAGTTGTGTGTCATCAGCGTAGGGGATGATAATTCTCTATAGTCTGAGCAAGGAGGAGCATATAGATGTTGAATACAGGGGCTGGAGAATAGAGCTGTGAGGAATGCTTTGCTCAGATTCATGTTTACCAGTTGACACAAAGAGGTCCCTATCTTGTAGGTATGATTTGAACCAATGTTTGAAATGTCTTATTCCTCTGAAAGAAATCTGATATATCTTTATCTGCTTTTGTTAATGCCTCAATAATATATTAATATCAGTCTGATCAGATAGATTCACAATGTAAATTTTGGCCACAAATTGCTATAACCTGGAATTTAAAGTCATTTCAAGGTCAAACTAGAAGCTCTTGCTATCATCCTTTCCCTGTTTCTCCACCAGTTCCTCCTTCTGCTGGGGAGAACCCAGCCTGTCCTCACATTATGCTATTAAGGCAAAAAAAAAAAGAAGAAGCTCTAACCTGGTAAAGCTTTTTGTCTCAGAGTTGCCTCAGGGAAGGAGAGAAAGATAGAGCTGGAGAAAGAACTGAGAGGTAAAAACGGGAGCAAGGCCATAAGAGAAAAAGTAGACGTGATGAATGAGGAAAATGGAGAGCAAACTGGGAGGAAGAGAGGTGTTTGAGGCCGGGGGAATGGGGAGGGCACTCCGACTGCATAATTGGTGTGTGTGCACACACACGTGCACATCCTCACACACATTCAGTACCATTTTCCCCACAGCTCTGGAGTGATGCTTTAGTGGCTGCTACATTAGCCTCGTTAGATATGCAAAGTGGGCCAATTAGCAGCACAGTGTGCAGGAAGTGACATGTTCCACCTGAGGAAGCCCAGAAACTAAGGCAGCCAGCAATAAATCATGTTCCTGTGAGTCTGTGTGTGCATGTGTGTGCATTGCTTTGGACACAGAAATGTTACGTGTGTGAATTATAAGCTCATTAGCTCTTTCCTAAAAAAGTAATTCTTAATCCACACAACATCACTTGAATCTCTGAAGGAGTTAAACTTGTCCCGCTCTCCAGGAAAATATTAATCTTTGCATCCATTGCAAGTGTTTTGTCACCAATATATTCCTGTGAAATTGGCTGCGAACGCAAGACAAACAGCTGCAGTGAGGTGCTTTTGATTTGATCCATTTCAGGAGGTGTCAGACTGTTTCCTGTGTGAGGAATCCCTCCTGGCAGACTGGTGAGCGTCAGACTCACAGCAGGAGGATACAATTCCATCTGTTTCAAAGAATGCAGCAGTGTCTTTCATTTGACAGATATTTCATCAGAGCATCATCAAGGAACGAAGCCTTTACTTCAGAAAGTCTGAACAGCAAGGGAAATACAACTACCCAGCAGCTTTAGACCAATACATGGGTTTTCATGAATTCCATACAGTAGCCAGTCACCTCTGATGTATTGTACATTTTTCCCATAATACTTCTAGTTCTAAGGTTCTTTGATCTCTGCGTCAATACATATAATACCAAATTGGATCCGAAGGGACTTATGAAGTCTGATCACATGTAATTACCATCACAGGGAAGATATCTGCGTTTTTGATAGAAGACAGAGAGTGTGATCTTTGAAGAGCAGAGTGATCACTCTTTGATCGCACGTGATCTCTTAGTGTTGTTGTAGTCTTGCTTCTGGAGTGGTGTTTTGGCTGGTCTATTTAGATCGGGTCCAACAGTCCTCAGGTCTGCTTTGGATGTCTTGTATTTTTGTATTTGTATATGTTTGTAACTTCGCTTTTGTGAGGACAACATGCTACATGGGGAAGCTGTAGCTCAGTGGGTAGAGCTGTTCGCTCAGTGATCGGAAGGTAGCTGGTTTGAATCCAGGTGGGAATGAGCTACATGCTGAAGTGTCCTTGAGCAAGATACTGAACCCCAAATTGCTCCTGATGTGCAGTTGGCACCATGCATGGCAGCGTCTGCCATCAGTACGCCTCTGCCATCAGTAAGGGGGTGTACCCTGGCCTTCGCCCATCGAGTAACTGGGATAGGCTCCAGTAATCCCCCTGAAAAAGGGGGCAACATCACCGCAACCCCGTGAGGAAAAAGCGGAATAGAAAACGGAACGGAACATACTACAACAAATTTTAATGAGGCAAGAAAAACTAGCAATCAGACCATCAGTGCACTCAAGGGTTCAATTCCATTTCCAATTTTTCCCCCTACCCCTTCTTTTCAAGTGCCCCCCAGGACAGATTTACAAGAAGTAGTTGTTCAAACCTCCCCTATGACTTGAGGCATCCCTTTAAGACCCTCACAAATCATCAGTTGTCCTTGATGGTGTTTATACAAATAGACACAACTGGACATTTCACACACGGCATCTTCTGTGCCAATCCAGCTATTGTCACAATGCAATTTACCATATATATGGAGATAGAAAATAATGGACGTTTGTAGTTCATTCATGTCATGGTATCAGTCAAGTCATCGAATAAAAAAAGAACACTGCTTCATTACCTGCCCACTAGCGGTGCTTTATAGGCTAACATTAGCAGCCAGTGCTCCTGCCCTGCCAGTCGGCCCTGCTGTTAGAGGCACGGTACCAAGTGCAGCAACTCTGATGTCATATGCCATCAAAAAGGAGAATCACAACATTGAAATACAATACAATACAAAAAAGAAGGGTAAGACTCAGTGGTGGCAAGGGGTTATTGGGAATGGGCAAGGGTGTAATAATCCCTCATTTTACTGGTAAACTGTTTAAATACTGCAGGTCAAAGGTGAACAAAGTAAGTCATCTGTAACTATGTAGGACATTTATACATGGTACAGTTTGGATAATATTTTTTACGTTTTGCCTTTGTTTTAATGTCCAAATAGGTGAGGCCGTCCTTGGGTTTAGTCCAATAATCTGACTGCTTGAAATTTATTGGGTCTACAAAATGTACCCTGTGAAGATAGTTTACACTGGCTAGAAAGATTTACTATAAAAAAAAATTAAAAAACTAAATTGTCCTGTAAGTTACAGTTTTTAGTGTCAATTTCAGTGTTTTCTAAAAGCTTTTCAGAATTGTTTCTGCTCTAACACGCAAAAAATTCTTGGGCACAAAATACCAGCTATCAGCAGATTTAATCCAAGTAATATCAACCTGAGTCTTTGGTCTTACATGGTATCAGTTTAGCTCTGCCAACCACCTGCATCTGTGCTGTATCTATCCAAGCATAACAGCCTGTTCATTCGTTATTTATACCACAGCATTTTCCACTGTCAGCAGATTTCCTCAACTCCTTCTCTTTTTTCAGGTGCTGGTTTGGCACACTCGCACAGAGAAACCACACCTCGCAAATGAGCCCAAACATCGGAAAGACACTGTGGTTATCGAGGTGTGAAAAGACGGGAGCTGAGCAGAGGATCCTAAAACCAGAAGCTGATTGTGGCTGGCCATCATCTCTTGGCTGGGACTCACGGCAGCCCCCTGCTTTCTCTCCTTATCGGGCTAATACAATCTGTTCATGGTGAACACAGACTCTGAGGAGCTGCATGATTCAAGACTTCTGGCTGTCTGTCAAACGTGCTCTGTGAGGACTGGACAGCACTGAATATCTTTGTGTAATAAACTGGGGTGACTCTGACTGTGTATTTTCTCCATCCACGGCCTGCTGATGTAAAAAAAAAAAGAAAAAAAAAGTGAAGTATAAATGTTAAAAAAAAATATGTCGCTTATTTGAGAAGTGCCATGTGAATCATCAGTGTTATTTTTAATCATTAATACATCATTGTCAAATTAACTGTGATACCTGTAATTACCATATAAACCAGGCTTGTGGTCCAGGTAACTGCCGACTTCTTATGACAGCTGTCGTGAGAGGCTGTTTCTTTAAGCAGCTAAGAAGATTTATTCTAATTTCACGTCTGTGCATGTATGGAGCAGGTATCAGGAGGATACTGTTAGCGTTTAGCATAAAAGACCGTGAACAGCCAGCCTGGCCCTCACCAAGAATATGCCTACCAGCACCAGTACACATTAACACAACTTCATTCAAGTTGTGTTAATTCAAACTTCAACCTCATTCATTTTACTGGCTAGCCTACTTCAACAGCTGGGTGCAGGGACAGTGAGCGAGCATACAACTACATACAATATGTAAATAACTCAAGTGTGGCAATTTGTAAGATATAACCAGAATTTTTAGTTTAAAACGTTAAAAAAATGAACTAAACATCGTCAGCTGAATGTGAAGAAATAACGTTGTTGACGTTAGGTCGAAGACTTCTATGTGCTGTGTTGCTAACCAGCTAGCCCTGCCCGTCCTGTCTCGTAATATCACTTTATGTCAAGGGTCTCTCTTTTACTGGACTTAGACGAGCTTAACTGCCTTTTAAGATCATGATAGAAAATAACAGTTCAGTTAACTCAACAGAACAAGGCCTAAAACTCTTGGTCTTGGTTCGTCTTTTCTGCAATCGCCTCCTGTCCACACAGTCCTGGCCTGGCTATTTGAGCTGACTTGCTAACGGCAGCTATTAGCTACAGCCAGAGATAGCTAACGTTACAGCAAGTACAGTTAGCAGCCGTCGTCCGTAGCTAATATTTTTCGGAGCTACCATCGACAGGTGGCCTTATCTTACAAGCTACACTTTTAAAGGTGTTGGTACATGTATTTTTGAACTTCAGAGAGAGCCAAGCTGGTTGTTTTTTCCCCCCATGCTAAGCTAAGCTACGTTAACCACGACCCAAACTCCAGCTCTGTACTTGCACACAAAATTGGTATCGTTTTTGTCATCTTACTGAAATACGGCAAGCGTTTCCCAGGACATTGAGCTATTTGTTCCAAACAATACTTCTGACTTTGTTTACATATCTCTCACTGAGCAGATTAAAATGTTGGAATGGAACATTTTGCATCAGCTTTTCACTCTGTTAATTGTCTTGCTAAAGGTTTCAGGTCTGTTTGTTGATGAAGAAAAGTGCCCTCTTCATGTTTTCATGCTGGCTCGTACCTGTAAAATGCCAATAAGTGACTAACACAAGCAGCTAGACTTTCCAGCTCTGGTCCTCTTTGTTTAAATGAATTACATGTCAGACTTAATGTGGTATAGACTTATTAATGCATAAATGCTCTACAATTACATCACCCTGAACTGCTCATATATAATGGACTGGAATGACCTTTGTCCTCCTCTCATTCTCTATGTATGTGAAGTATGTGATCAGGTTTGGAAATGGCCCACGTGAAGTCGCAAGTAACATCTCTCGTGACAAGCTGCCTTCTTTAATGTAGTCTCTGGGCTGACAACAAAGAAAAACCCACCTCACACGCAAACGCACCTGCCAGCGGAGGAATAAAAAGGAATGAATTGAGCAGACGGGGGTAAAAAAAAAAAAAAAGAGCACATCAGACAGGCCGCCACGAATTTCCTTCAGTGCATGTTAACGCCGATATTGTCCCGAAGACTGAAGTTTAGGGTGGACTGTGTTGATGTGCGATGTGAACGCGGGAAATAAAAAAACAGGATTAAATCCAGGATTCAACAGCCTTTATTTTCAAATGACCCTCTTGTAAAACTTTGAAATGGGAAAAAAAGGAGCAAACAAAAGAAACTCCAAAAAGGATAAAACGGTACTTTTACAGTTAAAGAGTCATTGGACAGAGATGAACACAGAAAACTTCCCGTAGTATATTGTTTTAATGCACGGAAAACACTTTCTTTTGATTTCTTTTTTTCTTCTCTGTACTAGGCACCAGAAAATGTAAACACATCGGAAATAAACCTGGAGGACAGTAGATTTATTGAACATGATGATGTGTTCTTCACACTAACCACATGTGTGTGAGAGAGTGCAACAGTTATTGCATGGCAGAGGGACCCTGTGTATACGGACATGAATCTCTGCATCGGCGCTTGGCAGTGTGATCGTAACTCTGTGTGCACATGAGTAAGTGTGTGTTCGCTCATTCCTCCTCTGTTCTCACTCCCACGAAACAAGGACTGGACAGTGGTGATGGGACCCATCCAGCATTTTTTCATACAGGTCCCCTTTTGCTAGCACCATCCACTCCAGTTTAGCCCTGTGGTCGTCCAGGTTTATTTGCTTCAGACTAACTGTGCTTCTCTTGTACTGCACACAACAAAACACCACAATAAAAGATGGCGGATGGCAGAAACATACAGTTACAGCGTCATACATTAAGGGAGCAACATTTTTTTGGGTGTCACATTTATCCAGTTCTTAAAAGACGGAAAACTGTTGGAAGTGAACTGACGGTTCACTCATCTCTGCTGTTGCCTGACAACGATCTGAGAGACGCAACCACGACACAGTGAGAGATACAGTACCTGCTCTGCTATTTAAAGTGCAGAAAAAGACAAACCACTGTGATTCCAGTAGCGCGAAAAATTTGCCTCGGGGAAATGGTACATTTGAACAACAAGGAATGTCGTAACTGGGTCGGAGCCCAGTTTACAGCAAACCCGGCTCATTTGGTTTTAAAACACTTCAAAACACCACAGCATGGCTACCAAAGACACCCCGGGGAGCCGGGAGACACCCGGCAATTACCGAGACTTAAAGGAGGAGGAGACATTTGGAGTTTTAGGATGTTTTTAAGCAGCGAGCAGTATGAGAAACAGGGTAGGATCAATTCAATTTGTTGATAAAATTATAGATACTGGATAGCTGGCCAATGTTGTCACAGCAAGAATACTGTTTGTTCGTATATACTATCAGTGGTTCCCAACTGCTTTCGACTCTCTTTACTCCTTTTCAAAGGAAGGTCTACTCTCAAATAAAGCAGGGCAATAAACTGATAACATTGTATTTTTTGTGTTTTATGTGAAAAATATTTGCAACACTGAATTATTACAACATTCACAAAAAGGATATTTTCAGGCTAAGTGGAGAATAACAGATAGCTGTCTCGAGTAACAGCAGACACTCATACATGAATACTGTAGTTTTCGGGACTACGTCTCAAGATTCAGACTTTGCATCTACAACAGGGTTGAACTTAAAACGGACTCCACACACGGATCGATGCTTCTGGTTTGTGTTTGTTGACGAGATACTATGCATGTTATTGGAAGAGAGGCTGTGGAAGTGCGATGAGGGAGGCCTTTATCGCTTTGTTCAGCCAATACTGAAACTGATCATTTAGCTGAATGTGTATTCTCCTGACATTTTTGGACACATTAGCTCTCTAACAGACAGAAAAGTGGAAAGATCAATACCAGTGTCATGGCTGCGTGTTAAATGGAAACCTGTTTCACTACAATATTGGTCGTATACACAAATGAACAATGTTAAGCTTTACTCTGCTGGTGTTTTCAGATACATATTTAAGTGCACTGTTACTTGTATTGTAAAAACGGAGGCTGAAAAGACTCTGATCACACTGTAAAAC
>OMLP01021337.1:0-13945 GCA_900302685.1 Spondyliosoma cantharus
CGTCTCTGCAGTGTCCACTTTACCCTGTTAGTTACAACAACTATCACCAGGCAAAGTCTGGATTTCTGAAGAGTCCGTTGACGTCAGTGGGGCCAAACCGACCCTCTCCGTCCCGCCGACAGCAGGTGCCACCATCACGGCCACCGGCATTATGTGCCCAACGTTTTTTCATGGACGCTAGTTGCTTTTATACAGAGAGAGACGGGAGCAGCTGGCTCAGACGGAGTCAGTATGTGAGTTATCATTTTCTGTGCGCATGCAGCAAACATGTTTCATTTATTTCAACACTAAAGCTACTCCACAGCTGGTATTATCCCTCACAACTGATAAAAATTGGGCAGACAGAGTAATTGGGGAGCTTGTGGTGATAAAGTAACTATCAGAAAAGTAACTGTATGAAAGAAGTATGGAAAGTAAGAGTACTCATTGCTGTAAAATGTCAGTGTTTCAATATTATATATATGGTGTTTTGGATTACTGTTACTGTCGCATGAATCTGCTCATTTTTAACAACAACATGCTTTTGTATAGTTAAATCAATAGTAATGCATCATATTCTAGAAGATCATCGTGTAGGTTACGTCCTCCTACACTGAGGCAGCTCCCCTCCCGCGTGTGGGCGTGGCTCCGGCGCCTCTAACTGACACGCCCCCAGCGTTTCACAGCAGAGAGAAGAGCTTGTTTTTCCATGATTTTGAGACCTAATTTTATTTACTTAGCAATGTTTTTAATCTTTCAAATTTGGCTCAGTGGTCAATGACACGTTTCTGTGGTGTGACAAAGTAATCACACAAATTTATTGCTGCTTTACACGGACTTTAAGTGCGGCTCCAGACCAAGTCGCAAACTCCAGTCCTCATCTCTGTTACGAGACTCTTTCTAAACTTTGTGAAACAATGTCTAGAACTAACTCTTAATGCTTAAGCCTTCTTGTCAATTCGCCATATGTTATGCAGTAAATCAATTAATTTGATGTGTAAAAAAATGTGTCTGTTCGTCCCAGCAATGTATATTTGCATGTACACTGGGGAAGCGAGATCCGAACACAAGTGGTCATTTCGAGATGCACGTCAATAGTCAATAAACATAATGCCAGGTGTGAACCGACGAGCTATCCACTTGCGATCAGATCACCAAAAACGCATGTTAATGCCAGAGATAATAATAATAATAATAATAATAATGCAGCGCAGGGAGGATACAGACACTTCAGTAGGGTCTGGATCACACTTGTATTTTTATCAATTGATGGTTTTGATAATGCTTTGATTTAGGGGGCACTGCAGCCCACTAAGCACTCGTGGTTCCTCTTGGACACTGGCTAGCTGCTAATGCGAGGCCAAGTGAGCTATTTGTGGGTTCCAGCTTTATAGTTAATAGACAAACATGAGATGAGGTATCAATCTTTTCATCTAGCTCTTAGCATGGACGGCATATTAAATGTACCCAAATGTCAAACTATGATTCATTTCAACTGAAATGTACAGAAGTGTAGCCTGGGATACCTTCGGTCTATTTTATCTTTCAATCTTAGAGTCATGATTTGCGAAAAAGGTCGAGGAGAAAAGTGAGGAGAAAATACAAGCTCAGGAAGCTCAGTAGTGACAGCAGTAATGTTCATGGTAGTAGCGCGACAATCCTCCCCAGGAGCTCGCTGCTATATTTAGCACTAGTGCGCTGATTGACGGAGGATGCCATCAAATGTGAACCATGGTTATTAATCTGTCGGTGATCTGCCTCACATAGGGAAATCCTGCGTCTTTTTGAACCTCAGTCTTGGGATCAGGGCTTATCTTATCACAAGGCCATTGTTGCAGCGAATGTTACATCATTAAAGTGGTAAATGTCACTGAGTTTTTCACTAATTGAAGAAGAAAATGTCAACATCATCACACAGAGTAGCACAGATTTTTGTGGGAAACATTAACATATATACATATATAGCTTGGTGTTTTTTAACGCATCAGATCATCAGGAGCAGACACTTAAAGTTGTAACATCATCTTTAAGTCAAAAGGTCACTCATATATATACGATTCTGAAGAAGGAATTATCTGTACCTCTTCTGGCAACATCCAGTTCCTCCAGCGATCAGACTATTCACGGATTTCTATTCAGCAGCAGCACTGCTCCTTACCTTTGTCCCTGGGCATTATAGATGCGGCGTTCAGTGTTCACTAATTAGGAGGGCGCCTATTTTACAGACGACAAGGGAAGGGACACGAGAGGGAGGTTTGGAAATTAATCACTGAGGTTTATTAATGAGGGGGTATCTGCCCTGTGTGGCCGGAGAACAATATGAGACGGAGTGATCAGAGGCGAGCCCCATCCATCAGTGTGGGAGCTACGTGGAGAGAGCAGAGCGGAGCTTTTAGAGGCACTCTTTAATGCAGGCACAAGTGAGGAAAACGAATTATCATCTCAAACAGCATATCATTATTTAGAGCCGATGTGGACCTCAAATCGGAATGTTTGCAGTTGTTTAAAGGGAAATTCTGTTTGAATGGACTTCATTTAACCTCCCTGTTGCTACAGCAAGTGATTATTCTACACAGGGCAGGTCTGTGACATCTTTCCCCAAATCATTGTGTCCTGGGTGGATTCTGGTTGACTCCAGCTTGTCCTGTCTAATCCATCGCCATGAAATTATTAGGTTGAATTACACATAATGCGGTGTACAGACGTGATCAGCAGGGTCTGAACCAGATCAGGTCTTCCTACTCTAATACTGTCACACCAGCTACTTCAAACAAAGAGTGATCCACACTCACCATGTGAGCTTTTCAGAACACCTGACAATAGTGAAAATAAAACTCTTCGATGGTATTTCTGTGCTATTTCACAGCTTTGTTATTCTTTAATTTCCATTTTCTTACAATTTATAACAGGCCTAAGGCTTTATTCAGATTGCCGACAAATCAGATTTGTTTCTCTAATCACATCTTTAAGACTTGACTGTTATTTGCAAGTGATCAGATTGCAGGCCCAAATCGCCAGGATCTAATGTCGGTAGTTAACATTTCTGCAAACCACAGTGATATACCAAAAATGACCTATCACATTTGAACTTTTCTGTGGCTTTACAGAAACGCACTTGGCGATTTGGTTGAATTGACATTGTTTGTCCAGACATCATCAACGGACAGTATCTGCATGGGTTGCGATAACGTTGTCACCCTGTATGAGGGCGATGCAGCTGTGAAATGGAAATTTCTCCTCCAAGGGGCCACCCCCACAGTTTCAGTATCTGTACGTGGAATGCTAGTAGCAGCATGGATTCTTCCTCCTGCCAATTTCCCCGGTGATGTTCTGTCGCCGGAGCCGATGGAATCAGATGAAATCACATTTTGAACCACCTCCAGCTATGGATTGTATCTGATTTGCAAAAATTCAATTTCATGTGGTCTTTGGCTGTCCAGAGTTTCTAAAATCTATGTGAAGATGTAAATAATGGATTTGGGCTGGCAGTCCAACAGGCCCGACAGTCTACAACCATGCTAACGGCTCTGTGAGCATGTACTTCTAGCACAACTGTGCTTTGAGCTAAATGCTAACCTCAGCATGCTGGCATGCGTACAAAGACCGTACTGACATGCTGATATTTAGCAGCAAACGTTTACCATGTTCATTAAATTGGTTTAGCCTGTTAGCCTTGCATTTGCCAAGAAGCACTAGCACGCTAGCAGCAGGCTAATTGGAGGCTGATATATCGCACACCAAAGAGAAATGTCAATCACGGTTGTCATCTTTTGTTTGGTTGAGGGAACAGAGTAGTGCCATGTGAGATTGTGAGAAGTCTCTTGTCTGTGCCATGGACTGTAAAATGTCTGCACCAGAGAGGAGTTTTTAAGTAATCTGGATTTATTTTAAATAAATTTCGAAAGAACTGTCAAATTTGGAATACATTTACATTTGAAGTGGCTCATAGCTCAAACATGAATTTAACCATGAGTGTAAAAAAACAAAACAAACACAACTGACGCCACAAGAGGGACAAACTGGGACACGGTCCTCCCTTCCAGTGCAGTGAGGTCAAGGGAACCTCACATGGGAGCTTTGACTCACAGCGGGCTCCAGCCAAACCACCTCAACCAACTCCCAAATCTCAGGATAAATTCAAGGCTCCTTCCAGGAGGCAGCTGGTCAGGCGTGGAGGGCCAGGAGACAGTGGCTGTGCGCTGGCGGTTTCTTTGGGTGACTTCATAACCACTGGCAAGTCCTGCAGAGGCACACGGGGCCACCTCAGTGAAGAACTAGGTCACCGGTTATTTACATAAAAGTCATTGCTTTCAGATGACTGCTGGAAGTTGTACAATATCGATGTGGGAAGGAGTTGACCATGAAAGTGTAACAAATCTTACAACATTTTCTATGTTGGAGCGATCGGGCCTGATTAAAATGCACCAGAAGAAGACTGCTTGTCAATACTCGTCTCCTCTGCTTTTTCTGGTAGTGAGGTTCAGGCTGGACAAACAGCTTTCTAACTAGAAGGTTTCCACTTCAAATCCCAGGCCAGCGGGGAAAATCCGAGCAAGAGAAGAGAATGGGGAATGTTTTTTTACCTCCCTCAACGCTACCATCGAGCTGCCCTTGATATAGGCACTTAACCCGCATTTGCCCTTGTAGCTGTGCTCTGTGGTCCACGGCACAGGGCTGTGACTGTGCTAGGCAGCTCCTGGCTATAAATGTTAGTGAGCGAGTGGGAAGCCTGGCATCTGCCATCTCTGCATAGATAATGGATAACAAATTAGAAAAACTAGGTTAGCATTTACCTCTGAATGCAAACAGCGCTTTATTTTCTAAGGGCAACCTAGATCAGATAAATTAGTCTCTTTAATCTCACAATATGAACTCACAAGGGCGTGGATGTTAAACGGATTAGGGCAATAGTTTTGGCCTCTATTTTTTTTTTTTTTTCTTCCTCAGTCATCGAAAAACACTGAAGACTAACATTGAACTCAATAATAATTTCACTTTATTATAAGTTGGATCTTCAAAATTGAAAGTTTATACTTCTCAGCCCAGGGTATCCATGCTATCTGGCCTCACAAAGCCTGACACCTGTCTGCACTGTCTGCTTTTTTCAGGCAACCAATCAGATATCGGCTCCATCACCCGGGTAACCAAGAAAATGAAGAGAGAGCCTGTGTTTCTATACAGAGCTTTATCAGACATAACAGAGATCAGCTGCATACTAAATGTAGCAGGTGTTGTGCTCATCACGTCACGTGTTGTAAACTCATTGTCGTGTCGTTAACCCTCTGTTAGCATAGTGTTGGCAAATGTCAGTCAAAACCAGCAGTGTTTTTTTCCTCACTGCACAAGTGTTTCAGCCTCCCGAGCGCACCACCAGCACCTTGCTGGAATGAACATTATGTGGACTAAGGCCCTAAATGATCTCTATCTGTACCCACACTCTTAATAGTAAATGGACATTTCTGTAGCGCTTTTCCAGTCTACTGACCGCTCAGAGCACTTGTCACATCCACTCATTGTCACACGCAATCACACACCTGCTCATCAGAAGCAATTCGGGCTTTGCTATCTTGCTCAAGGATTCTTCAACATGCTGCCAGGGAATCAAACCAGCAATGTCCGACTGGATGACCCGGTCAGAGCAACAGCCTCCCCGTGGGCGAGGCTTAAACCTGACATGTAAGGGATTATCTGAGAGTTTTTAATATTTTATCCTGAAATTGATAAGGGTTTGATCAGAAGTTGCTTTATTTCTTATCCATTACAATAGTATTTACATGGAGAGCTTCATGCTTTTGATCACTATGGTAAGAGAGCTATTAACAGAACCTTCCCAAGAGGTTTTCTGGCACTTTTAAGATGAGACTCCAACTACTTGCACAGCATCAAACATCCTTGTGAAGAAAACACAACTATTCCTACGCTTTTGTCTTTGTTCAAAACCCGCCCTCGAATCACAAATCACATGTTGTCTGCAATTACCTGTTTGACTCTGTGTGACATCGCTCGTCTCCTCTGCTTGAATGGCACCCTCGTTACTTTACTGCATTTGAGTGCTGCATCTTGTGCCAAAGTGCAGTCTGTTGTCTTTCAAGGTCTCCGTGGAAGATGAGTTCTTCATATATTTTAGATATGTACAGACACGTCTATTCCTTGTCTTTCTCCCTGTTCGTATACCTGAGCTCTTTTGTTGTGTTTTTTCTGTATTGAAAAAGTATCATGTGTTGTTCAGATTGTAATGCCTTTAAATGCAAATTTGTGATTTGGAGATACGAAAATAAAATCGACTAGGGTTGACTTATATGTTCTGGTGTTGTCAGTCTCAATGTTGTCATTACCAATAGAAATGAACTATCAGTAATTAACCAGAATTAAACAGGTGATGTATCTATCAACTGGTCACCTGAACAAATCCGGGGACGCATATACACAGCTTAGGTTATCCGCCATTATCCTAAGAAACAAGTAAATGCACAGTTCCTAGCCAACGTTACCAATAGCAGCTGTTTACTTACCATGCTAGAAGAAAGCCTGTGGTGCCTTTTCAGTTTCGAAACCTCCTCTCTTTACTTGCCAAGAGTTGTTTCCAGCAGCGGAAAGCAACATGAATGTTTTTGCCTCAGTTTCTATCACTTCTTTTTTGCTGCCGAACACAGTTTCTTCCCAGCAGACGGTGACAGTGGTAGTGTTAACGGTAGCTTGCAAATAGGTTTAGCCGCCGTTACATTTAACGTTTCGTGCGTCTACTACCTGTAATTCAATGGTTCAACCGTAGATACCTCTGCAACACAATACATAGACAGCTTTGACATATCACCAAAAGTAATATTTCTTTAAATACTGTCGATAGTTATATTTTTTATGTTTACAACTAAAATTCCTGCACATAGCTCCTTTAACTGTGTTGCATATCAAGCTATTGTCATCATATGAGGGTTTCTTTCTTTTTCCTGAGGAAACAAATATCTTTGAGTTTGATTAAGTGTATTTTCATCAGGATCGCCGTAAGAAAAACAGTATTGTTGAATTAACTATGAAATCAGTTTAATCCACCGAATGCGCTGCAAGTGTTAATCCTCTGAGTCATTATCACTCTTGAATGGTTGAAGAGAAGACACTTTCATGTACAACTGTTCCAGCAGGCCATCTGAACATAATGTTTGTATTTAAGTGTAATGTGCCTTTTTTAAAAGAGCAAAGGTAGATAGGTATATGCATATATATATGTATGTATGTATATATATATAGGTACCTGCGGTTTTTTTCTGAACTTGTCTCATTGCATTTTGGTGAACCTTTTTTGAGTCATACTTCCATTGCCAGTTTTATTACAAAGCAGTGCATGGCGGCAAATTAGAGCACTACATGCAGCTTGGTGATGAAGACAGTGATAGATGATTGTCTTCATGCTCTATATTTTTTCTCATACCATGTGGAATTCTCTGCTAAAAGAACTTAAAAGGATTGTGCAAAAGATCAAATAATAACGCTTTATGATAAATCTCCCCCTGGATCCAAGCAATAAGGTGCTGAAACTGAATTATAGATAGATTTGATACACACTAGACATTTTATACGTTTCCAGTATACTTAGTAGTTAGAGGGGAGTTTTAAGTTGCAACCTGAAAGTCTTGAAATGATGACTTACTAAAAGTGTTTTCTGTGTTTGTAGAGCTGTTCAAACATTCATTAGTACACAGCAGAGTTTCAGGAAACAGCGTATCCACTGATCTTAAATACAAAGCAGTTCTCTTCTCAACTTTAATTTCAAAATAATAACCGCACATTCCTAACTCTGTGACATCGTTTGACACTGAACAAACATTTTTAAACTTAATTTCTAAAACTATAGGAAGAACAGTTGTTCGTTAGGCTGTTTCTTCTTTAGCCAATTCAAAGGCCCAATTAAAGATTGATCAGTTGCTACACAGAGTGCCAAGAAGTGCTACGTTGGCAAGCGGGGGATTCTGTACAGCCAGCAGACATTATTAACGTTGATTTGGCTTCATATATCTGGCCACCTCGTGAATGCAAATCCAACATTCACTCTCTGTTCATGTTTGCTTTGGTCTCCACTTACTTCTGAGAAAAATATATGGCTCTTCAAATGCAAAGTACTCCACTCTGTTCACCAGCACAGTCGCTGACTCCCTGCTGTCTGGTGCTGGACAAATGCAAAAACAGCTAAGAGGAGCCATGGAGTTGGGCGATAATTTGCGGGGTTTTTTGTCACTAGAAGTGACCCCTCTCAGAATACAAATAGTCATCTGACCCAGTGCTAGAATAAAATTGTAGTGAGGCTTTAATTGCCGGCTGGTAATGGTTTCACTTTGTGAATCTCTGCGTGCGTGCGTGCGTCACCATGGCAAAATGTGAGACACTTACTGCAGCAGGAACGATTACAGAAGCAGTTTCAGCACTTTGTCAGATGTTTATATTTCTGTCTGTCTGTCGGGGGTCATTTTTTGGAAGCTTGACAGTGTCAAACTGTCCAAAATGCAGCCTCAAAACTTTACAGTTGTGCAGTTGAGATCAAAATGAAGAGACAGTGGGCTTGGTCCAAGCAAGGGAACCGCACGTCACACCAGCACACACTTCACGTCCCTGGCACACATTCCTTTTGAGACACACATGAAACTTTACAGGTGTATAGTTCAGATCAAAAAAGAGTGCTCTGGTAATAAGTCCTAAAACCTGGAAATCGGTTAGCATTTTTGCACTTGCAGTTCCCTCGTCTTAAAGTCAATAGTTTTTTTTAATGGGTTTTCCGTTAAATGCCTAGAATAAGGTTAGTACTTAGCACAGACTTAAGATATTTACGCATTTTACATTCTAAAACCTAAAATACATCATCGTACACTCCACAATGTGACTGATGCCAACTTCCGGGTTAGCCTCCACAATCTGCATTCCTACACCACCATATGAAGGAATCTCTTGATGCATGGGTGCAGATCCCCATTTCTGAAAAACATGAATTGTCCCCCCCAATAAAAATGGCTGTTTAGGACAAATAAACAAGAAAGGTAAGCACAATAAATGATTCCCTGTGCAGTATTTTTTGAATGATATGGCGACCCTCTACGAAGTTGTGATTTATGGTGGCATGGTATGAGTTGCATACGGGCAAAAAAACAATGTCCCCCCCAATCCTGACATCGGATCTGCACCCCTGTCTTGACTGATGTCGTGTCTGGTGTGATCGCATTGCATGATGGTCTCTTGTATTCTTTCATTTGATTTGTAAGAGATGATGGAAAGGTTTGCTTTTGCTAGCTACAGATTAGTAAACTACTGCCATGCCATAATTGATAATCTAAGTAATTCCACATGCATTATTTCATATTTTCATTAACTGTGATGGATGTGTGTGACGGTTATTATGGTGATCATTATGTCAATGAGCTTTGTATAATTACAGTGTTGATAGTACAATGTAGTATATGCAAACAAACAAGTAAGAAGTCCCCTTTTTTTGCTGGCAATACGGCGTCACACAAAGGATTTTAGGTATCTGTATGCATTCATGGACCTAAAGAGTGTCGGATTGAGAGAGAGCCACCCCATCCCAATTTCTTGCTTAAAATGTTTAAGAAACATTTTTTAGTTTACTGTTCATCTGCAGTAGAGAAGGACTGGAAACTGGAAGTGGTCGCCATGTTGTTGCTGTACAGACAAGGCAGTGCCGATCAAATATGAACCACGATCCTGTTCGCTGTCTACTTCTCTCCTGTAATGTTTTCAGAATCATATTTCAGCGTTCTGTTTAGCTGTAATATCACATTGTTTCTTGCTAACCGCCCGGCCTCCTGTTTCCAGTTTCAAAATGGACGGCAAGCCAACACCAAGCACCGCCCAACTCGATACGTATGGTGCATTCTGGTTGTTGTAGGGTTTCTATCTTTTGAGAAAAGGGGAATACCACATCCCTTTTTCTCTAATTCCTCTGGTCATGTCGCACCAATTTCAAAAATATTGATGCCCTTCTACTCTAGGGACAGCCCAGTTGTATGCAAGGGCCATCTTTCTAGCTGTGAAATACTTCTTTCATGGTTTTTGCAGCCCCCACATGTTAAAATCTGTAGCGGTGATGTATAGTCACACACTTGAGGAACTGCAGGTCAGCCGTGGCATGGATTACAGCAGCTACATGGGTGCTCTAATGCCACTCCATTACTCTTTACTGCAGAAATATAGATGAGGCTTTAGTGACACATCCTAATGGCTAGAATATAGGCTTTATACACTATTTCCTCAAAGTTATCTACACATGCACATTGAATAGGCTGAAAAATGAATTACAAGTCGACACAGTACATTTACATGCATGTATTCAAATGCAGCACATACAGCGTGGCCTTGTAAGTCGCATGCATCATAGCAAACCATTACGCAGTTGGTACTGTGTAACGGTGACAGCTTTAAGAGATGCGCACGGAGAATTTAAACAGGCATTTAATTGAGCAGCTAGCATAAAAAAACGCAGCCTGGCAGATGACATATGTTAATATGTCAGTTCTTTTTCTGCACTGTAATTTGTTCTTTTGCACACAAGCCTGGAGCAAATTAAATATGTATTCGAATTATTTGAATTATACATTTGTATCAGCAGCGAGCCACAAAAATGGATGTTGTGGTGATTAACACTCCTAAACTGCTGTTATGTTAAATCAACCCGTGTCGACACGAGTGCAGTTTCATTTATATATTCTTTAATGTTCATCTTTGTCCAATTATAAATATTTTCCAGGGGGACATTTCAGTTCTCAGCAACGTTTTCTTGTTTTTACCTACTGGATCTCTCTCTGTTATTTCTCAGTTTGGATCTTTGGGGTCTTCAGACTTGCTTGTAGCTCGTAAAAACATGATTTCTTCAGTCTGTTCCTGGTGTTCGACTTGCCCTGGGGTTTCCTGAAGACTGAGGTGCCAATCATGGAGCCTAGTGGTATAAATGAGGTCTGACACTGGGCATCAGAAATCCCTGAGCTGGTTGTAGCATCCCCACTTCTTCATCACAGCTTAATTAAGCCACTGACAGATGTGGACTCTGTATGCTGATGGTGTTGAAATTCTCAGTTAAATGTACTCGCAGGAAATTTCTCGCTATAAGAGGCTCACGTGGGCTTTGCAGCCTCGGTGTGCATGTGTGTATATCAGCACAAAAATCATGCTGCCGCTGCTGATAACTGTTAAATAGATCCAGCTACACTGGGCCGCATGAACTCACATGCCTCTCCGAGCCGTGGCAAAAGGACACTGCAGTGTGATGTTGCGTATCATTGCGCTAATTATAATCCCCGACATCCCCTCCGAGTTTAATTTTGAGATTTACTGAAATACAATTTGCTCAAGAAAATCGCAGAGAAGATGTTATTATACGTGTCACACACATCTGCTACATTCTGAATAAGCCATGAAGTGAAAAGATATGTCTTAATTTTCTTGTCCTTTTTTCACAGTGTTAGAATTCATGCACAGGCACATACTGAACTGCTGTGGAAAGCAACATACCAATTATTGGTGCCAATATCATGTGATGGGGAGGCAGGGAGAGTCGATAATTGCTAATCTAGTTCATAGCATAGTGGCTCTCCTGTGGTTTTGACACGGGGCCTTCCTTGATCAGACGCCAGCGTTTCATGGCAGGACCTGGATTTAGTGAGGCCTGTCGGGGCAGGAGAATGTGAATTACGGCTCAATGTTCCTCGACAGTGCTGAGCCGGTGGCTTCATCTGTTCTGACAGGCTCTTGACTGTGTGTGATGATGAGAGACAGCTCCGGGTTGGCGCTCGGCACCGGCTCTTCAGCTGACAATGTGAATTATGGAGACCCGAAGGAGCAAGAGCATGCATCAGCAGACCCCCACTCCTATTAATCCTTCCCTCAAAGGTTCCACCGCGGAGACCCCAGACGTACCTCAGAGCAGCTCGCACGCACTTCAAACACCGGCTGAAATGCGTCGGGGGCAATGGACCCAGGTGCTCCACTGAGCTCTGTTTCAGCATCCTAAATTTCTCTGGTGTCTAAACATACCTAATTCTTCAATGGATTTTACTTTTCTTTGTGCTGAATTAACAAATGATGGAATTGGAAATATAATACCCTGACTTCTTTTTGCCTACACATTAAATTGTTTTGCCTCTGCCATGTTTTCACCCCTGTCAGTCTGTCAGGATTATTTTTCTCTCACTTTCTTTAACGCCTCAAGATAGGCCGTCTTTTTGTTTTTGTTTGTTTGTTTTATGTTTGCGTTAATAATGCACAGATCTTGATGAAGAAAATCAAGCATATTTAGGTGGCTGAAATGATGGTAAAGCAGTAAAGGGTGGTTTGTGATACAGGGCTATCAAGTTTCATATTGGATTAGGTCTGATTAAACTAAAGGAGACTATTGGGGATCGGTGGAAGTATGCACTCTACTGAGTTCCCTTCTAGTTTGCTATGCCTCATATAGTGTTATAATGTACATTTAAAAAAAAAAAAATAACCCTATTATGTTGCCCTAAGGTGTTCAACATGACAAAATAAAGACATTACGAAATAATGTTACGAGTATAATACATTAATGAAATAAATGTGAATATTGTGAAAAAAACTTTAGGAAATACTTTAACTCAGACTCATTATTTTGAAATATTGGATCATTCTTAATTTTATATAAATAGTTTGATTTGATGTCATTATTAATATATCGTAGAATAGAATATCACAATTCCCAAAAATTCCAAAGGCCTGTTTTGATCTCGTGACGGAATTTTTCGTAGTGAACCCTGTTTCATTCTGCATGGCTGTGGAGGAGTCACCAGCCCTTCATCTTTCAGCCAGTTACACGCCCTGTGTCTTTCTTAAACTGGCAAACTCAAGAACCACTACCAGATTTAGCCAGCCTCATCTAGTAGCCATACGCTCCCTATTGAAACAAAAATGCCTTATCCTATGCTAAAATGATTTAGTATAGGATCTTATAAACTTCTCAAAGAGAGTTCACGAGGCATAGTGGAGAAATATAGGTAAAAGTAAAACTTTTTAATAGCAGGAGGTTATTTAGGTAAGAAGCATAGTATAAGTCAGAGCTCTTCAACATTTTGCAGAGAAAGGACCGCTTATCTGATAGACAGGGACACCCATTTTATGTTTAGTGTAAAAGATTCTGTTACAAAGTGAATTGCGCCTACAATAATGTGACAACTAACAAGTCAATATTCTCAATAACACGTGGTTTGCTCGCTAATTTCGCTGTTATTAATAGGTGCCGCACAGCGATTTAGTGAGCAGTTTCAGACACATTTGGATAATGTTTTTTTTGTTTTTTTAATACATATATAAACAATATCGTCAGCCAAAAAATGTTATGGCCCCTCTGCAGTAACTTTGAGCCCTATTTTGAACTGTTTCATTATCTATGTATTTTTCTCCTGCTGCTCTCTCTCTGTTGCTCACCTGCTCCTTGCTCTCCTCCCTTTAAAGGGAGTTCCTCACTCTTTCATCTCTTTCTTCAGCCTCTCTCAACCTTCTGTATTCTCTCTCTTATACCTATCTCTGTCTCACTCCTGCTGTCTCTCCCGAACCTCCCTCAAGCACTGGAGGGCTTCTACTCTCCTCTGCATCACAGGAGTCCTACTCCTCCTCCTCCTCCTCCTCCCTCTGCTCTTGTTATTGGAGGGTGGTGAGGGTACAACAGCATCCTGGCTGGCTGAGGCAATAAGGACAGGAGCTGTTATGAATGGCCTGCCACCAATTGCCTCATCCATGGCATCATACCACTTACAGGATGTAGTACCAATCCCTGGGGGGACATTTCAATCCCTACAAAACAGGACAGCATAAATATTCACCATTTATTATGCCACTTCCTCTTCACCCAGCCAGCGCTCTCTACTCCCTGCTGGCCAGTTTTCTTTCACAAATGTCTTTAGGCAAACACAGTTATGTTCAATAATTACTAGAGCAGATTATGCAAACAGTTAAC
>OMLP01021337.1:17860-30848 GCA_900302685.1 Spondyliosoma cantharus
TATTTTATATTTTATTTTAAGACACATTTTAAAACACTCAAAACATTTTTTTCTAACTTGCATCATAATACTTACCATAGAGGGTTAAATGGAAGTGACTCCACTTTGCAGGACAAATATCAATTAATGATTTTGAAGCTCGCTAAGAATTAAGTTTTTCAACTTAAAATTCCCTTTGCATCTACAAAACACATCTTAATGACAAGTCTGTGAGCTTTAAACTAGCTGATAACATTAGCTGCTACTACATTGCTAAAAATGCACTAGTGTGCTAATGCGCTAATCACACTTAGATTCTCAATGTTATCATACTACATCTTGCCGAAGCAGTACAAAACATACACACAAAAGCATTTACCTGATGCATGCTTCTCCATGTCCGGTGCTCGTCGGTAAACTCTGCGTCCACCACAGTAATGGACTTCATTACTCTCTGCAGGTTTGCACTTGAGGCTCGTCTGTGACTTGTTATCGTCTCATTAAGGTCAAACTCCTGCCCCTCTACCTTTCCGATAGAGCTGACAAGATCGTAACAACCAATGCAATTAACAAAACCTAAAGATGGACAACTTAAAGTGAAGCTCTCGCCAAAAAGCAACCTAGGCTTTATTTGTGAATGTATATGAGTCAAACCTTCACGTAAAAGCATAATTACGACGAAAGAGGCACTTTTAAGATTTACCGTAGTTTCGTTTTCGAGCAAGCTCATTTTCAATGGAGTGCAGGGGCACTTTTACGCTAGCATACAAATCGCTATTTTTAAAACACTAAGAAGGCTCGACACAACATGAAACTTTGCTCATAGTATCACTAGGGTCTCTACACATGAGCACGAGCATTGTTTGTGTACACAGAGTTTACTAAAAAGAACGTTTTTGAACAACTCACGTTAGCAGTAGCTTGTTCCGCTAGCCGCCATCATGGGTCCGCTCTCAGCCGTCCTGCCAGTGAGAAGTATCAATCTCTGAATGCAACGTAACATGGTGGACAGTTAAGGTGGACCACTCCTAAAGCTTAGCTCCATATAAATGCACGGATAATTTGTTGTATTGTCGCTAGCGAAAAACAATATTGACCTTGAAGTTGAAAAACTCTCGTCCATGTTAAGTCGCATTCGGAGATCGATACTTCTCGGCTGCCATGACGGCGGCTAGTGGAACAAGCTACTGCTGACGTGAGTTATTCAAAAACTCTCTTTTTAGTAAACTCTGTGTACACAAACAATGTTCTCAATGCTCGTGTTCATGTGTAGAGACCCTGGTGATACTACGAGCAAAGTTTCATGTTGTGTCGAGCCTTCTTTGTGTTTTAAAAATATGATGCTAGCGTAAAAGTGCCCCTGTACTCCATTGAAAATGAGCTTGCCCGAAAACTAAACTACGGTAAATCTTAAATGTGCCTTTTTCGTCAAATTTTGGCTTGAAATTTGTTTTAACTCATTAAAGTGGTTCATTTACATTACATATATCATAACGTAAGTTACCTACACAACATAAAGACAATCTGAACTGAAGTCACATAAGCACTGATGTTATTTGAACCCTACACATGTTCAATGGATCCATTGGTACATGTCCAAATAAAGTAAGCACAGTACTTGAGTAAATGTACAGGAATCTTCAAGTCTGATGACATTTTTATTGTGAAATGGTAAAAACATGATGGGGAACTGAAGCCATTATCTACGTTGCCTTCAAAGCCGCCAGATTAATCTAAAAAAAGCAGTACTTCACGCGGCGGAACATGGGAGTTGAGTGTTTCTGCACAGTTGACTGCTCTAGTCCAAAATCAGTCAGCCTGTGGAATATAACATCAGACTAAATAGTGTAAAATCATGAAGTACAGAGAGAGAGCTGAATTATTGTGTTACATGAACCTTATAGCAGTTATATTGGCATCGATATAGACAACATATACAGTAGGAGAGAGAGGATCAGCAGACTGGAAAGGATGCGGAAATAAACCTGTAATTTAAAAATGACATTTCAAAATAAAGGTCTCTGAACATGAAGAATTCACTCCTATGATTAAATGTTGTTTAAAAAAAACATTTCTATATGGCTTAGTTTTCGGCATCGCTTTCATTAGAACACCCAAAATCTGTACAAAATTCTGGCACTTCTGAACTAGTCAAACCACAGAAGCAAGATCGTGATGGCAGAGATACATCTCACAAGCATGACTGCAGTCACCGTCTGTATATCTAAGGTATGTTGTTGAGTTGAACATAATGGAGATGATCTTGTGTTGTGTTTTGTGTCATTTACAGCAGCAGCCTCTGGCAAGTTGAATCAGAGCACTTTTTTGCATTTTAGCTCTAGCTAACAGGAGCTAACTGGCAACATGTGTTAGCATTGTTCGGTTTGCTAGCTTAAGAGAGGCTAGGCATGTGATTGGCTGAAAACTGAGGGCTGCTCTGACTGGCGACAATATCGTATATTTTATTGCAAAACTATGAAATGATAATTGACACTTGGAAAAATGCCATAATAACTTTTTTGAATCCTGAAATTAAAGTTAAAATTAAATCAAATTGTATTATTGTTATCATTATTATTATTATTATTATTATTATTATTATTATTATTTGTAGTAGCAGTTATTTTTCTATTCATTTAATAATGAACATTTTGAGGTTCCATACCTTTCAGATTGAGAGCACTATTTAAAATTACTGATCACATATTATTTTCCATAAAGGTAAGCTCTCAACTCTGATATTAATTTACAATGTCAAGGACTGAGTGGCTGTTTGTCATCTAACATCAGAATTCAGTGCTCTCTACTGTAGCTTATTTATTCAATAATCTCTATTTTGCATTTATTCAGGAATTCAATGATATCTTGTGATTCAGACCATTCACTGAACCCTAGCTTGAGCCTCTGCTGAAGGAGATATGAAAATTGAGCCATTCCCCAAGAAAAGACAAATCCTGTTGCGTGTTCCCCGCTAATCCTCCCTTTGGACGGTAAATGCATCGCCGCGCTTCGAAACACACCACCCAGGGTGAACTGTGATGTACAATCTCCAGGAGACAATGGAATTGGTGAGTGTATTTTCTCATCTCATGCCTCTGCCAAGTTCACATGCCCACACACACACACACTCCGGTGCCAACTGCATCCCCCGCCCCCGGCCCTCACAACCCATCCGCCACCGCAAACCACCATAATATGACAGATTTTCATGCCGGGAGGCATTGGTAAGAATATATAGACAACAAGCAAACTTTGTATGAGGATTCTTGCACTTAGGGACAGTTTTCTCCACAAAATGAGGCAGTGAATAATAGTCAATTTCAATGAGAATAAGTTTATTCTTACCTCTTGTAAAAATGAATCCATTATCTCTATGAAACGACTCTTAATCCAAATATAATATGGCAGCTAATGGATACTGCATTACAATACTGGGAAGGCATTGGCATTTTCAAACAGTAAATCTGACCAGCATGTGGTGATTATGAAGAGCGCAGTGCAGCAGAGACTATCCTGTTGCACATATGCTGTCAGCTAATCTCATTACTGAGAAACAGCAGTCTCCACGGTTGGCATGTTGTGTGAGGTTAACACAGTGCACTCGTGCGCACACACACACACAATGCGTTGTTGTCGAATATATCCATTTCACTTTCAGCACATTTCTATGTGTCGATAAAGATCTTTGCTCGACTCTAATGAAGGTTCCGATTGATTTTACATTCCGGGCATGCCGTGTTTTCCTAGACATCGGATTGGGATGTTCCAGCATTAAAATGTATATTGTTGCACTAACGCACGTGTTTGTGTGGACAATTCCTCGCTGACTGGAAATGAGATGAAGTGTATCACATCCGGAAATGTATGCCATTAATGTTTTCTTTTGTGCCGACCGAATTTCAGTTCAAGGTGAAGCTAATACTTTTTTCCTCCCATTCAAACTGGATCTACATGCGGTATGAATGTACGTTCTCAGTTTAAAAAACACTAGGCATTCATTCTTTTCATGGTTATGTTGTATGTCATTTAGAGGCCATCTTTCCTGGCTGTCAGGAACAATAACATTTCAGTGAAAGAATTGTCTAGTCATATCGTCGGGTTTTAACCTCTGCTGAATTGAATAAAATCCTGCACCAGGAAGGACACATTATTGAATTGACAGCTTCCCACTAGCGCGAGCCAAACCTCCTCCTTTCATATATGCATTTGATTCCATACAATTAGATTACTTTAATATCAGTCACATTTCTTCCACCCAGTGTTTCCACACAACATCAGCATCATCTTTCATTATGTGCGACTACTTTGAGGTCCTCCTCTGCACTCATAAATACCGAGGATTATTCAATTGCTGTCAATCTGTCTGCTGCCTCATAAATTTACTGCCATCACAGAGGGTCCTGGGATTGAAGGGGAGAGCTCCTGAATCTCAGATTGATTTCTGCGTGGGGGATGAGGGGTGTGCCGTACTGCATGCGAAGCACTCTCTCCGGCTGTAGCCACCGGTGCACTGACACAGGATCCACTCGCCCAGGGCTGTGCCTGATCTGTGCAGCAGTGGTCACATGGATGCCACCGGCCTCAGACATGCAACTCTCATGAATTATTAACAGTGGGGGGAATACAAAAGACATGCGATCGCAACAAACCTGGGTAGTGAGATGCTCTGGTTTGATGGTGGAATAAGATGACACTTCACTAAAGCCTCAAGAATTTCTGATAGGCGTGAAGTGGTTTATAATACCAGAGGTGACACCATTATTTGCATCTGATCAACCAACTAATATGCAAAGCTTGAAACAACGTGGGCAGCGCTAACCAGACGGTGAACGTTAAAGCCTGAAATTGGTCGATCAGAAGTTGCTATATATATAGTTAATTAGAAAACTATTTACAGAATGAGGTTTTTATACATCTCCTCAGGTATACGTTTTTATTTTCTTTAAGTACATTACCTGTACTTGGTACTTGTTTCAGCCAGTTACTTGCACCCTATATAACATGATGCAGTTGTTGGCACATATAAAGACATTTTAAGGGTTGATTACACATTTAATTGTGCTACAAATTGTTGCCCATCAATCAGAGTGGAAAAAGACATTAAGCCAACCTAGATCAAGTGTGCAGATGTCATTAGATAATTGGTTGAGCAGGGTTTCAAATCTATTGGACAATGAATGGGTGGGAGTTGCTATAGTCAGTGTCCAAGTGTAAGTTAAAATTACAAAGATTACAAAAAGTTTAAATACAAGCATCTCTCAAATGTGATAAATATAAGAAACATTAAAAAAAGGTGCCAAAACAGACATCCGTCAAGATTCAAGGAAACATGACAAATTCAGTTCTTTCATTAATACCAAGGGCTCTGCTGTCTACAGAGTGTGAATTGAATATTCTTCTCTTCTGGGAGAGGGCGGGATATTTTCCCATTCCCCAAAACTTTAATGATGCTGCAGAGCCGTGGTTGGCATGTTCATAATGTCGGGCAATGGCACAGTCCATGTTTTGTGTCCAATGTTGCTGCGTTATCATATCATAGATATGCAATCTTTAATGCTCTTTTTGTTTGTCCAACATAAACCAGGCTACGGGGGCATTTTCACACGTAAGTAATAGAGTGTACTGCCGCAGTTAATGAAGGCTTTGATATGGTATTTTTTATTTATTTTTTTACCAGCATGCGGATGTGTTACTTGGTGTTTGACGAGTCAGAACACTGTGCGCAGTGGCCATAGTGGAAGAAAGTTGTAGGTTGATTAGACAGCCAGGAGGCAGTGTGAGGATGTTTGCTGGTGTCAGAATGAACCGGTCTGTCTCTCAGATGAGGTTTAAATGTGATCAGGGCACGCGCGGAGCTGATATTGCTAGGAAATGGGTCGCTTCTGAGGACTTTTCAATGTATAAGGATATTATTTTTTAACCTTCCCGTTAGAGGATGTAATTTATCAGTGTCCTCCAGTCCCTTTTTCTCCTTTGAAAGTTTGTTGTCCTTAGCTGCATTTTGCTGGAGGCTGTGCAGAGAACCCTGTTTCTGCTTAATTAAATTGTCATCGGACTTACATGTCCAAATGACAGTTTGTGGTTCTTTCATGCATATATATATAGTTATGTTTAAACATATATAGATATAGATATAGATATAGACATATACACCCAGGCACTAATTCTGTAGTGCATATATTAATTAACAGTTCCCCTGAGGGTCTGTACCTGTATACATAAATCTGGGGAAGCACTGAAAGTAGACCATTACAGTCGTGGCATCTCCCCACAATCAGTCGCAGTTAGTGAACAATCTTCTGCTTTTACCTTCAGTGTTTTGACAGACGTGTCTGGGGACTGTATGTGAAATACGCAAACCATTATTTCATGAAGAGTCAGCCTGTCTGTGACCACTTTTACAGGTTCCCTTAGTGTGCGCAGAGGGCCATGATGTTTTTCACTGGTGAATCTGGTGATTTATTACACTTGCTTGCTAGTAGGGTTTAGAGCTTAGATCGGGCCCAAAAAATCAAGCCCGACCTGACCCGAGCCCCTGCATGTTGTGCCCGAGCTCAGCTCGGCCCAACACATCAACTGTAATTATGAGCCTGAGCCCAATTTAAACCCGACATTTTTTTATTATACGTGGGCTGTTATAACTGATATTCTCAATTACAATTCCGAGTTGTTTGAACTACAGAAATCTTAATGAATAATGCAACAAGTGCCGCACTTAATGCACTCGACAAAGATGACACAAGTTGTCACTGCCCACGACTTGTATAAAATGGTTCCATACCTCCGACTTTCCTCCAAACTTCCACCTCCAAGCTCCATGTTGCACTTAAGCTACACAATCAGTGATGCCGGTAACGCATTACCCTAATCTGACCACTTTTTTCAGTAACGAGTAATCTAGCGCGTTAATATTTCCAAACCAGAGATCAGATTAAAGTTTCATCATGAGGACAAGTCACGTGTAACACCACGCCACGACACAAATGTAAACAATGGAGGGGGGAGAAAGATGCGTTTTCTAGCTGGAAATACAGTCATTATTTTGAGTTATTAAAAACACACAAATGCTTGATCAAGGGCCCGGCCCGGCCTGGCCTGACCCGAGCCAGCACGAGGATAGTGGCGGGAAAATATTGGGCTCGGGCTCGGGTAGAGAATCTAAACTCTAGTAGGGTTTAATGTTAGTATATTAGACTGTACTTCATCACATGACATGTGGGAAAGGGTCATGTTTTGTTGTCTTTCTCCATAATCTATTCTGCCTGTTGTCAAAACCAATGTCTATTAAGTAAAAAATGGATAACATTAAGTTACCTCCTACCTCCTACTACTTTCATCAGCAACTGCGGGGCCACCCTGTAAAGTCTATACAAGAACCAACAGACTCACAGAGGATGCCATATCCACTGCCCTCCACTCAGTATTAACACACCCTGAAGTAAACAAACATCTACATCAGGATGCTGTTTATTGACTTCAGCTCAGCATTCAACACGATCTCACCCATGAAGCTGATTGGAAAACTTCACACTCTGGGCTTGACTGTCACACTCGGCAATTGGATATTGGACTTCCTCGCAGAAGAAGTGCCATTGGCAAAGAGAGATGTCTGCACAGAGCCCGAGGGATATTCAAGGCCAAGAGCCACCCCACAGCCTGTTCACCCCGCTGCCGCCTTGCGAAAGATACAGAAGTATCCTCCACCAGCCTCACCCTCCATCCACTCTTTAAAATCGTTTGTTTGTTTTTTCTGTGATGTAGCATAAAGGGACTCAAACCTCGGTTTCCTTTTTCAACCCTGGTGTTGTAAAATGGTGGATAAATGAACCTCGTACCTTGCTGTCACTGTCAGCAGCAGACAGACACTAAGTTGCCACTGCAGTAATGGTGGAGCCCATAGACAGTCAACAATCACCAGGTACTTCTATAAACAGCAACAAGTGATCGATAACAGCAAGTTGCAACAGGTAGTAAAATTCATTTTTAACAATATCTGATAGCACATCAACAAATCTTCAGTGTGTTGAAATGTAAAAACACTATTAATACACACGTGCTATGATAATGTGAGCAAGCTAACATTGTGTGAGTGTCTGCCAGTCCAACCAGTAAAGGATAAATAATTGTTACGATTCAGGAAGGTCTGATGAGACACCGAGTTGTCACCTGTGATGTAGCCATATTGAATATGAAAAAGATGGATTTGTTTTACTTACACCAACTCACTTTTTTATGACACAGGTGGAAAAACTCAGTACCACGATAAGTGGCCAGAAGCAAGTTGCAGTTTAAAAAACATTTGTGAATACCACTGTGGCAGCTTCTGACAGAACTAGAAGGGTTGACAACCCCATGTGAAGAAACCTTTTTAGTCACATCATTTTCTGCCCTTCTGAGTAGTTTATGGCTTGTAAGTGCACTTTCACCTCGAAGGTAAATATAACCAAATAGCATTACTAGCACACACGCAGATGATGCAAAGCTTGCAGTGAATATGTGCAGAAAAAATATTCGAGGTACTTGGAAAAACCCAGCGTCTCTTATAACCTTCCCTTATTAAGGTGACAAACAGACGTGCATGCTGGGGTTGTTATGGAACCATTCTGTTTTTGTTTTTTTTACGAAGACTTAAGGCTGCTGTAATTATTTTTTTGGCTACTTTCTCATTGTCACATGTGAGGTACTTGACAGACAGCTGGAATTACAGTGTACGATGTTAAGTGCTGCCAAAGCCGGCCATGCAAATACCGCCTTTCATCCTTAACTGCGCATGAAATCTGAATAGCTCGATGTGAAGGCATTCTAGAAGCTTGTAGTGTATATAATATTCATGCCTGATGAGAACCTTTTTTATTTAACTGTTCTTACATATTCTCTCTGGTTTTTAATTATTCAAAACTCTGACATTATGTGGGAGAGTTTGAGTGGAAAAGTAAACTGTTCATCCATGGGTCAATACAGGGAAGTCGAGTGTGGCTCGGTCTGTTGGTAAACTGTCTCTTTAACTGAAGGTCAAATGAAAGGACAGCTGCAGACACAAAAGACTAGTGCGTTGTTGAACTGAGTGTGGCTGCACTTGAATTCATTCCGTATATCGTGCTCAATTGTACGTGTCAAAAGTCGAATTTTGAGCTTAAACATTATAAGTGAGATGGAATGTGTGCTCTACAGCTATATAATACGGCCTTTCCACAAAAACGTCTAAAGCACTTTATTTGCTTATCATTTCACCTCTCATCTCTGTTTCAGAGAGCGCTGACTTCGGCAAACAGGACGAGCTCTATGACTTTTCCACCAGACTAAAGCATTGTGTTTGTCTTGCCGCGGCCCCCCTCGGCAAACACTGCTGTCACACAGGGCTCCTGGACCTTGCTGAGTTCTGAATTCAGACACAGGCTTGTCTATCAGAACGGCTCAGTCAGCACAATTCCTGCAGCGCAAAAGAGACTTCGTCCCGAGGCACCACCCCCCACCCTTCTTCACCCCGAGTATTCTCTAATAGCACTCCACTTGATGTGTGAGAAGCACAGCTTGTGGTAGACCACAAAGCAGTGAATCATTGTTTGCTGATAAAACACTCAACACAGTGAATGCGTACAGGCAGTCCATCTCCAGAGTGCCAGCAATGACTGCAGATGAGACTGGGCAGCCCGCGCTGGTCGATTTCATTACAGGCAGATATAATGGCATTGTGTTTAGTGAAGGGAACAGCAACTTCACTGGATACCGTGTCCCTGGTTTCATTCTGTATTTCTTAAGCCAGCCCAGGTGGGGGTTATGAACAAATAGGATTGGGGCGGATTTTTGGTTCATGACTATAAAGGGATAATCTCATGACTTCTGCAACAGCTCTCTGCGGAAGGCACACATTTAGTAATTGGGCCGGCTTCCCAAATGAGATGCAGGAAATCCAGCATGAGGGGTGAATGTTTGATGCAATGTGTTTCAATTCTCGCCATCTCTGGAAACACTGCTCTCCGCGGCATTAAAAGTTAAAATAATTCAGTAAATAAAAACACGGTAGTGACCTTATTTTATTTTACCATATCATTACCGGACCAAAATAAATAAATAAAACAAATTCCCCTTCTCGGTGAAAAAGAAAATAGGTTACAATTTTCATGTGAGGCTCCCAGACTCTGATGGTGATGAGAAGAAGGGCTTCGACAATTACCCATCAACGAGAGATGTGCACTCAGGTAAAAATAGCATGCAGTACACGCAGAGCTTGTTCTGCTGACTGAGAACCAACGGGCAAAAAACAGGCTGAACTGAAGACTGTCAAATTAGGCACCAAATTATGCATTAGGCAGCAAAGGCATGGCTGGTGACTGCTGTGCTGTAAAGCAGGACAAGTGCTCCGGGAGGTGAGTCTGGGAGGTTGTCTCCCTGTAATGGAGCCTGACAACCCTGTGAAAGAGCAGAGAATGGAAAAATAAATGTTATATCTTTTTAAATTCAACATGCCACTGAATTGTTTAGGTCTTTTTCAACGTTAGCCTTAAATCAATCTTTCCCTATGCGCAGCCGACATTTTCATTCAAACCGCTTTTTTGTGTGTGTTTTGCAGTCTGCTGATGACTAAGAGCGCTCTACAGCACACGCCTCATTAACCCATTCGCACGCACATTCATACACTGATGAGAGAGGCTTCCATGCGAGGTGCCAACCTGCTCATCAGGAGTGATGCAGTGCTTCCTATCAAAGGCGCCCCGCGGTATTCCTGTGCTCAACCATTCACTCACACACACACACACACACACACACACACACACACACACACACACACACACACACTCAAAGCCATCGGGAGCAATTTGGGGTTCAGTATCTTGCCCAAGGACACCTGGACTTTCAGTAAGAGCCCGAGATAATCCAGTGAGCATCAGCACTGCCTCCTGAGCTACAGCCATCCCTATAAGGATGTTTGTAAATGAAAATTGAAAAATGTGTTATCCAAATGAATCATTATAATCTACATTAATTACACAAGTGTTCTGATGTAATCCAGAGCAATACAAAACAGTTTACAGTTGATATTTAAAAGATGGCCAATACTGTGATCCTGTGTATTAACCTTATTCTTATTCCTGGAAGTGTTTGTAAAATGATCCTAAACGTCTATCCCAGTCTAGCCCAAAGTAAATTCAAAGCTGTTTGGAGTAGAGGCATGGTTTTGGGCTCTTTTGAAGGGCTGTGAGCTGATTCCCCCCCCCCAAAAGCTTTTAGAAGCCCTTCAAGTTCGTCTGACATTAATCCGCAGGAGTTTGAACACACTGAATTAGTTATTTTTCTTTCCCGCCTCAGTTTTTTTTGATGCAAATATATATAAGCCTGCTGATGACCTGTAACTGCCCCTATTTGCTGGAAAACAGTGTTCAAATTAGATTACAATATCACTGAGTAAACACAGGATCCAGGCTGAAAAAGAGTTGCTACCTCAAAATCCCCCTGACTGAGATAAAAACAGCCTGTTCAAAGAGCAAAACACACCCAACTACATAAACTTGCATCATTTCCAAGTTTATGGCTTTAAAAAAGTGTAATAAATTATATTTTGTTCACTGCCATGCGAGTGATTCAGGAGAGAGGAGAAAGAAGAGAGAGTGGGTTGCTTGTCTTCACAATCACTAATGTGCGGTTGCAGGCTCTAGTGCGGGCATAGAGGCAGAGGCATAATTACGTCTGTGTCCGTGAAATGAGTTGCCCTTTCCTTACAGATAAAAGCGTGAAAAAGCATTCGCGATCGCAATTTCTTTGCCATTTGGTCAACATTTAATCACAGACCACCGTGTGGTGGATCTAGTGGACAGTTGGGATTTAGAGAAGACAGCTTAGGTTGGAGTTCGATGCCCTGCTAAAACACCCACGCACGAGACACAAAACGTCATACATGCTAGTTTGCTTTGTTTGTTGATTGAACCTTGGTGATGTGATTATATCTTGATTTTTTTTCGCTTTAATAGAATCACGAGAATCGAATCTTTCTGACCATATATGGTGTGACCATACACTTAAATTGAGCCATTTGTCTACTTGCTTAGCCGTGTTTGTAAACCAGCTGGACGGTGTCCGAGTTTTACCAGGTTTAAAGTGTGTTCAGACCAAATGCAAGAGAGCTATTGCATGGGGCAGTCACATACATAGTCTTGCAAAATGCTTGATAGAACGCAAATGTACGTCAGGTGACACAAACAGAAGCGTACATGCTTCAGCGTGAGTTGAAACTTGCTGATCCTGAGCAGAAAATGTGGGCAACACAGTGTCAGCGCGGAGATTCTCCTGACGTCACAGAGACACGGAAATGGAACGCAAACTTACTGTCGCTGTCGGTGAACACAGAAGCAATGTGATTAAGCACATTTACACTGACAAAAGTGAGAGAAAAGTTAGCACTAGCATTTGCCGCCTTCCCCAGAAAGTTAGCACAACCATGCTTGTCAGGTTCACTCGCAAATTCAAGGTTCTCGTTTACATGATTTATTTTGGCAGAGGAGATATGCCCGACAACGTTAAAGGGCCTCAGAGACTCAATTCTAAAATGAAGAATAAAAAGAGTGCAAAAAGTAGACTGGGTCAGCAGCAGGGCCAGAACTGGACACAACACAGGAGGACCAGTCGGGCACCAGGGGTCAAGGGCATTAGCAGGGCCACTTGAGATTGACCTGTGAGGTCACTGACAGAAGTTGGACTGAAGACACACACACACACACACACACAATCGAAGAAGAGTTTTTCTACAGATGGATAACTGGCTAGTATTTTTTTATTTTCACAGTCTGCGAAAAGAAAATGTGAAAATATCCAAAGCTAATCTGTTCTGTTATCTGTACCGAACCTGCTATTAAAATCACAATTAATGATTCACACCTATTACCTAAATAAAATTACTTTAAATGAAAACCTACACTGAAATGGCCTCAGACTGACTTCTGTACCCACCTGTGCTGAACCTGTGCAGTAAAAAGTTTTCTTATGAGAATGTGCAGGAATTATTCAGCTGAATTTT
>OMLP01021337.1:30868-47379 GCA_900302685.1 Spondyliosoma cantharus
TTTTTTAATTTTATATACTATTTTAATCCCAATCCAATGAGAATTCATTATGTACTACGTAAAAGAATACAGTATGCATTATATTATGTGCACATAAAGCTTGAATTACCAGTCCTACCTGCTCCACCTCCCCTCTCAGAGGAGCAGCTTTTCCTGTTTCCTTCTCTTTAAAGGTTGCCGCCCCAGCCGAAGGAGTTTGTTTAGTTGCAGACTATAAACTAAAATATGAATCTGGAACTGTGGTCAATGTGCTCAATTTGCAGTTGGTAGTATGATGAAGAGCAAGAGTATTAATTAATTAATTAATTAATAATTAATTGATCAGTTTATACATTTATTATATATATTTTATATATTTGTTTCTCTCTCCCTCTCACAGAGAGAGACAAATATGTTATCATATCCAATTGGATCATGGTAATGAAAATAATAAGGGAATCAGGGAATGGCCTTACAAGGTTTTTCCGGAGTGGGAAGGTCTGCGTGTCAGGGGTCCTCAGTGGTCAGCTCCTGACAATGACACGTCAGCAGGCGGTTGCAGGGTGCCAGGTCTATACGCTTTACATTTTCACGTTTTACAATGTATTCATTTTGACACAACAATCATCATGCTGCCACTCAGCAGAGACAGACGGGTAGCCTGTAGCTGCTGTCCATCCGTGAAAAATCCTGGCACCGATTCCTGGGTAACAGGTCATCACAGCGGGCCCCGGTCAGCCTCAAGTTGTGCTGGAAGCAGTGGTCGTCCAGACAGCTTCCACAGAAGGGAGTGAAATTCACTGAGCTGTGCGCGCCCTCCAGATGATGTTACGAATCCAGACATGGCCACAACAGTTCCAAGGCTGCAGTAGTGTTTATTTCAGTCATGGTTGCTGGCAGAAATCAACGTCACTCAAGCGTGTGATAACTACGGAGGTAAGCACCTCCTCTTGCCCCATCGGCTGGCGAATAATATTTGTCAATTATGTCTGGTAAATGTAAAAGATGAACATTATTATTACAGTTGGCCTTACATATCAATAAATTGCTGAAAATGATAGTCATCCAGCATTTCTATTTAACAGATTCAGCGTGGACAGAGAACGTCTGATGCAGCGAGATAATCAGACGCTTGCTCGCTGTTTGGGCACGATGTCAGAAATAACGGTGGAGTGTCCGCAGAGAGCCACAAGACGACAGCCACCCCAGCCACAGTCTGTTCACCCGGCTGCCACCTGGCAAAAGATACAGAAGTATCAGCTGCCGTGCCACCAGACAACAGAGCAGCTTCCTTCCTCAGGCTGAGAGACTCCTCACGTCATCCTCCACTCTCCACTATATAAAATAGTTTGTCTTTCTTTTTCTTTTTCTCTGTTGTGTTTGCACACAGGAACACAGTTTTGTTTTACCACCCTGGCGTTGTACAATTACAATAAACAAATCCTTACCTTTGACCTTTAAATCAGACAGCACCTGCCCTCGGCCCCTGGCCTGCCAGTGGCCAACACAGCAGAGATGAGCAGAGCAACACCATTTAAAATACAAATTTTAGGGTTGAATCATTCAGAATCGCCCTCTGAGGACCATGTTCTGTAAGTCTGAAGCAATTTTCCATGGAAATCCATTAATAGCAGTTGAGATTATTTCACTTTGGACTGAAGTGTTTTTCGAAAGGCCAAGCGAACAATACCACCATCCCCAGAGCGTCCCTGGGTGCCTAAAAATACTTGTGTGTGTGATAAAGGCACTGATTCTATTATCACCGCTGTCATCTGTCTTCTGTGTAACAAGGATTTTTGGTTTGTTTTCTCTTTTGTTTTTTTTTAGGTTTTGTTGTTGATAGTTCATCACTAATGTGTCTTGTTTTAAACATTTTAAATTAAGAACCTTATTCCTACAAAATCTAATATAAATACATCGATTCTTTACCCTAAACAATGCTATCACTATTATGTATGTGCGCTCCTGAAATCTTGACCTTTATTTCCCACGACTGACTTAATCTCTATATTGCCATTCCTGCCCACGGTTTCTTGAAAAAGTGCCAAACTAATTAGTTACTCTTTTGAGCCGTAATAGTCTCTGAAGAAATTTCAATCTGCCTTACGCGCACCTCATCGCAGCGAGACAGCTCCTCTCGAAGGTGATAAATGGCTTGCTTTAAGTAAGTAAGGTGGAAAATCCTGTTTTAGTTCTCCTAGATCTCAGAGCAGGTTCTGACACAGGCGATCATTCACTCCTACTCTCCGGGTTGGCATCTCTGCCACTGCTCTAGGCTGCTTTTCTCTCTATCTGCGCCACGGAACTTTATCTGATGCCATCGCAGAGCTCAGGTCAGCGCTTGTGATGTCCTCCGTGGCTCCACCGCGGGTTCAGTTCTTTTCCAAATATATGCTATCCTTACATTAGATAACATGCTAGGAAAGAACAGAAGGTTTGCACAGGTCCCGCTCTCCACGAAAGCTCTTCCAAATCACTTCAATCGCGGTGTTTAAAGCTCGATCAAACGCGCTTAGATATTCAGACTTCACTTCAGAGGTATCTGTCGGATTATGACGATACTTATGATCTATAATATATAGATATAATCATGATCAAAGTCTGTTTTTTTTTGGACTAACTGCGCCATATCTCTGTTTTTACCTACAGCCCCAGGCAGCTGCTGAGGTCAGACAAATAAAAATTGTGCTGGTTCTCAGATACAACTTCTGTACTCTTGGGTTCGCATAGAGACAGGAATAAGCACACACACTCTTTGTCGGAGCACAGGTACACGTGATTCTGTTTTTCAGCCTCAACCATTGTCAGACAGGGAGTGCATGTTGCATCAATTTGATTTCCACCTCCACATTAGCCATAATAGATGCCGATCACCCGTAATGAATTGTTTATCTGTCGACTTCTGTTTCTTCCACCAGCCTCTCAGACCTGTGGCTATTCATAGCATCTGCACGTGTTACCTGTGTGATATCTCGTTATCATCACGCAGCGGAGAGATCAAACGAAGCACCCTTTAGTTAAAAGCACCTTAATGGAAGCACGCTTAACGCCTCACCACGAAGGAGTACATGGCAGAGGCTGTGGCTCAGGGGTAGAGACAGCGTCTTGTTATCCGAAAGTCGCTGGTTCGATTCCCCTCGTCTGCATATGAGTGTCTTTGGGCAAGATACTGAACCCCAAAACTGCTCCTGATGTGCTGGTCGGCACCTTGCACAGCAGCCACCGCCATTGGCGTGTGAATCACTTTGGACAAAAGCGTCTGATAAATGCCCTAAATGTAAAAAATCCCTGTGTGGATGGCAATAAAATTACATGTCATACAATTGTACGTACGTACATACATACACAGTTTATCAGTGAAATTACCCAGGAACCTTAAAATTCAATGTTTTATTATTTGATTGGATCCATAACAGACTATTCCTTCTTCATTCACACTGTGAAAAACTCCACTGTAAATAATTCAGGGCTGTTTTTTTTTTTTTTATTATTTACAAGTAAAATAACTAATTCAGTGTGTTCAAGCTCAGCTGCTTCCTTAAATATTTGCCTTACATTTTAAAATGTGCGCGTTCCCCAAGCAGGACCAGACCGCCTCTTTGGGGGAGATCTTGGTCCTGATTGGATAAAGTGAACAGGGCCGGCAGATAATGTCTTTTCTCTTTAAGTGCATGAGGAGAGTGATGGGTTACTGACCAAACAGCGATCACTGTTGGAATATAGAGCCAGCTAGCATTTATCTTATAAGAAGATAACACTTAGAGCATCTTTAAATTGAATCAACGACTGTTCATCCAAACTGACTAATGTTACAAAGAAAGCTGGTTTCATCATACGGTTCAAACACTAGCCCCATTCACACTGCCGTTTGGATGCGGGGATCCTGCGCCAGTTCTCCGCCTCTGCCTCTGTGTGAATCTCTCGCAGGCGGCGAGGGGTGAAATTACGCTCCGGTGATGATACGCCTCTACCCGAAAAACAGCATCTGTCACCGGCATAAAACTTTCACTCACCAAGTGTTTGTGAGGAAAAAAAATCGGCGAACCGCCGCTGCTCTATGTGAATGGGGCTAGTGTGTGTTTAATTTCACAAAGTCGAGCTGCAACTGCTTCCATTATGGGTGGGCAGATCGATCCAGACATCGATAGTATCGATACCAAGGTGAGTATTGGTATCGGATCGATACTAGAGTGATGAGATCGATATTTTTGTTGCAGTTTCTCTTCTATAAGTTCAGCAAATCACTAGTATTTCTTCACAGAGTTTGTGTGTCTCTCTCAGTCCTTAAGCGCAGCGCTCCTCTCCACCTCTCTCACTCTCAATATACTTATATTAAGATATATAGCCTACCTCAAACCTGAAGTATGAAAATGGCAGAATATAATAACTCTTTTGTGTATCTGTTGAAGAGTATTCCTATTTAGGCTACATGCAGATAGGTTATAGATTTAATTATATTGAATATCATTTTCTTATTTGGCTAAAATCTTTGTCCTGTGTTTTATCATTATCATAATCATGGTCAACTAATTAAAGGAAAAGTACAAAATCATTCAATGATCAGGAATCGGTATCGGCAATACTGGCCCTGTAACTACTTGGTATCGGATCACTACCAAAATTTGCAGTATCGCCCACCCCTAGCTTCCATTGGAGCTACGTCGTCTCTGCATAGGGACAAAGACAATTTGTAAAACTGCTCTCTGTATAATTGTGTGAGGGAATGAAGACTGCTTTCAATAACCTTCATCATGGTTAGCATTTGTTTTTATTTTATTGTGAAAACAGACACATATAATGGGAACTCCTTAATACATTTTTAGATACTGCAAGTCATTTACAGTATCTTAAAATGTATTAATATTATGTGTTTTCTCCAAACTATGAAATGGGCTCGTTCTCAGGAGACTTTCAACTTTAAAATAATACTGCATGCTGGGAAGTCTGCCAATGTGCACATCCTGTTTCTTTAGAAACATATTCAAATGAGTCGACTGACCTCTGTACAGCATACACTTACAGTATAACTTGTCAGGATAAGTCAAAAGACATTGAGCTAGAAGAACTTGTCTTAAAAGTTCTGAAGTGATTTGAAATTAGAAATTAATCAAAAAGATAATTTAAATCATTTAAACTTCTATATTTACATTATGTGACTTGATTTACATTAAAAATAACAGTTTTGAAATCATGTCTCCCCTCTCATCTCATTTCTTTTTTTTTCTCTGCTTTTTCCGTGAGGGTCACAGGGATGTTAGCGCTTTTCGCGGGGGTTGCTGGAGTCAATCCCAGTTATCTCTATGGGCGAAGGCCAGGGTACACCCTGGATGAGTCGCCAGCTCATCGCAGGACCCTTACTGATGGCAGAGGCCGGACAAGGTGCCAACTGCACACCTGGAGCAACTTTGGGATTCAGTATTTAGCTCAAGGATACTTCGAAATGTTTTAAAATCATGTTGAAGGTACAATGTCCTGTGATAGGGTGAATGATGTCTCTGTCTCAGCCACTCTGCAATCCTATCCCTTGTTTCTGCACTATGTAACTTCTGTGAGAGGCTGGGATCACAGCGTTACACACATGCTTACTTCAACATACAAGTCTTCAACATCGACATGACCCATTGAGTTTTGTTTGTGGTACTTCTGACTAACTATTGCAGACCCGGGATTTGTGTTTAAATCAGTGGTGCTTCAGCTGTTGAAGCTGTGCTGATGCCAAGTCTCACAAAATGCCAATTTCCTGCACAACATTGCTTTGAGTTAACGACAAAACATATAGATCTCACATTATTTGTGCTTCACATTTTATTGTGATTGCCCTCATTGAGCCCATGTTTATCAACAAACATATTCATCTGATTTTCAGAGCATCTCGTAACACTGATAAGTGCTGGAAACACTGAAGTGTGAGTGTTATTTAAACAGAATACTTAATGTGAGACTGCATTTCTACCCACATATTCTGAGCAATAAAAACTGCTAATCACACTTTCTACAGGCTTTGGCGTGTCGTCGTTCAACATGAAATTTTGAATAATAAATTACCTTCATGGTTACCGAGGGTCGGTGTCTGACTTCTGAAGGATTCTTATGTTCTGAAATTAAATATAGAAGAAAAAAAAATATCTCGTACAACATGCTCGCCTTCGCCGCAATATACAGCAGCTCAGCAACGTGCTCTATAATTGAATACAGTGTAATGATGGCGTTGAAAGTCTCATTAAAAAGCAGCTTCTTTGACATGATAACAATATTCTGACACTCCCGGCCCCTTCAGCAGTCAGCCTAATGCTCTCCAATCATTGTCTCTCTGTGTGTATAGGAATTGACATTGCCATGCGCAGAGGGAGAGCCGCGGTATATTTATCGAATCACCCCTGCCTCCGTGCTCCCAATCAATACTTGAATTTATGAGCCAGCCCGCTACATATTTTTTACCCTCACCTCCAGACTGGAGGGCATTTTAATTGGTGAAATCTATCCCTCTGATTAGACATAATTCACACTGGGCATTGTTTAATTCTCTTGTAATTGAAGAGCGGAGTAAAGAGACAGGGCTCTTTAATTAATTAACACTCGGATCCCTCACATGTAGATAAAATCAATAGCACATTCCTCCATTTATAATTCAGAGACAAAAGTGAGAAATCTGCTGCTTGTCCCTAAAGTGATAACATTTATTCAGACGAGGCGCAGCGTTTTAGACTGCCGCAATTGGCAGTGTGGAGCCTGACAAGTGAGATGATTGGATATCACTCATAAGAAGGACCGGTCTAGACGCTGTTAATTAAAGTAGGACAATTATGTAAAACAAAAAAAAACATCTCATTCTATGAACCTATTCACACTTGTTATTAACATCTGAGCTTGATTGATATCCGTGTGATTAAAAAATAAAAAAAAAATGTGTCCTGACTGCACTTGCACTCATGACCTTTTGTCTATTAGAATTGTTAGCGTAGTTAGCAACACCACGGCAAAGTAGCCAAAGGATGCTCTCTCCATCTGTCACTTGACCCTCCGCCGTGCAAATGGTAGCTCGGGGCAGTGCTGCACTGTGAGGTGATTTTGGCGTAGCGGCCACAATCTCTGACCGGAGAGACTTCTTCCAATACTCAATCATTACAAAACAAACAGCTGTTAAACAATAAGTACCTTTCTCTTAACGACACGTCAAAATGACTCGTGTCCCCCTTCACTTGCCCTCTGCACCTGAGGCTGTTATGCCACTACAGTACACTGTATGCCATATCAATGGGACCTGAATGAACAAGGTGGCTGGGTCCAAGATTTTGAGTACAAGATTTTGAATGGACAGACCTGCAGACCTCACAAATACCAATCAGTGATGAACCAGTAATGATCCGAGTGCTGCGGTTACACTGTCACGCACGATGAATGAATCATCAGCTGGAGACCCTCTTGAAATGGGGTCATATCAGCTGCAACGGCCAGCAGGGGTTCACGTTCTGACCCATGACTACTCAGTACTCATTACTACATAATTACATAAGTACTCAGTTGACATTACTATATTATTACATAAGCACTCAGTACTCATGGGTAGGACCATAGCCATCTTGTAACTCAGCCTTCATTGTGATCTCAGCTACACACCTGTAAAGTTCCCTGTCTTTCTATCTGTCACCATTATGGTGACAGACAGATAGAAAGACGGACAGACAGACATCCGGCAAAGTAATTGAAAGCACTTTTGTGTTAGTTCCCACTACAATAGGTGTCTCCAGTACCACATTTTGCCATGATGACACACACGCACACACACACACAGACTCACAAAGTGAAAACATTGCCAACTGAAGCTGCAGTGGCTGGTAATAAAGTGCTAGCTAAAAATGAACGGATGAACACTGCCTTCTGAGCATTTGGGTACCAGACTAACTGCCAGCGATCAAAATGGAAGTATGGCAAAGATTAGCTTCCTTTAGGCGGCACAGTTGGGGACTGTGTGAATCATGCGTTCCCCTCTGCTGGCTGCTGACACCACTGAGTGCTACAAACCTGTATACTCAACTGGACCCGACCTGACATGGCTCTGGCACATGCTCGCTGCCCTCAACACTTTGTGTACATGCTGAACTGCAGTCGTATATAGAAGAGACGTCGTCAGTGGTCGCCAGGTTTGTTCATGCCCCGAGGTGTTACTGTTCTGCATTTTGATTTAAATACTTTCATTGTCTCTTAGTCATGTCTAAATGATCGTACGGTACAGCATATATAAACGTTGGTATATTGTTACTTGACATCCAGTTCTTGAATTTCTGAGATTATCAACTTCAGATAGATAGACCTGCGGTATATGTGGAGGTCTGGACCCAGGCACAACACAACATAACACCAAAACTTCACATATAAGCAACACAATGATGCTGTTTTTTTTCCAACCACGCAGTGCATGCTGGGCAGTATGCGTGTGTGAGTCACCATCATTGTTCACTCGCTCCCTTCCTCTCTGAAGGTTGACCTTAAATCCACTTGAATCGTCAGTGGTGTTCTCATGAGGGCAAGTGAACAAAAACACTATAGAAATATATAAAGGTCTGTTAGCTATGAGTTAAAAAAAAAATCCTGGGACACCATCTTGAAACAAAGTATCTGCTTGCCTTTAATATGTCCATGGTCTTAATAGTCCTTGGACCTGAACCGCTTCCATAAACCTGATATGACTGTCGAGTCTGCCAGCTCTGCCTACTCAATTTGCATATGTAGATTTGATCAGAGAGCAGGCACAATCATGATAATTATAATTATTATTGATATCAGGTATACATGCACAGGCCTCATAATTAGATGTTATATCCAGATCATGTATCCACACACATTGCATGTCAATACAGGGTGAACGCAGAGTGGATTTGCAGTCTGCCTCAGTAAACACAAACACGAGAAAAAAATAAATAACTAGAGCAAGCATAAATGAGAAAAACGATCAGAGCGTCAGCAGAATCTGTTAGTTAGGGCTGATTTATATTTATGTGGTTTTAAAAATGTTCTGACAGTGCGCTGAGCACATCAAATGGGATTGTGCTTTGGAGGAGGGAATCGGAACAATATCGTCATTGTCCCGAATCCGAGCGCGCACAAAATGCTCAGTGACAAAAATCCGTGCTGATTTATATTTATGTGATTTTGAAAAGGTTCTGACAGCGGGCTGAAAAACACAAGATGAGACTGTACTTCAGAGGACAGGAGATGATATTTGCCATTACCTTTGAAAATTGATTTATTTTGGCCTGTAAATAATTTAATGTGAGATAAGCTTCTCGGGTTGAAGTTTGCCTCTGTCGGGTCTTGATATCCCCTCGGCCTGTTGACTCGCTCAGCTCGCCCCGGTGCGGTAATGACACTTTTTTTTCTAGGCGCTGGCGACGGTTACATTAAAATGCTCGGCGAGGTTTTTAAAGTCTGGAGGAAAAAAAATAAATAAAAAAATGCTAAATCAATCTTCAGATGATTAACTACTATTTTCAGCTGCAGTGAACTGAGTAATGTGCACCCGGGAAAATCCCTTCTCTCCACCTAAAACAGACCCTTACACAGCATGCAATGTGACGACAGGTATGGCTTATAGACAGTTGTATGCCTTATGTTTCCCTAATGTTTGCTGAATAATCATTGGAGTGAAAAGCTTTTCACTTGTAACTACGTTAGGAGATGAGCGGGTTAAAATGACGAACAAGCCGGAGCGCAGCTATTAGGTGGCCGTGACCTATTTAATGATGTTAGTCAGCGGAATTGACAGCCCACGTTAGCGCAGTGTGTTTCATTACATCATCATCGCTACTTTAACTGATTACTGTCAAACACGGTCAAGCCTTTATTCCCAAAACACTGCTTCTCCATTAGGACCGTGTAATGCCCCGGGGACCGCCGTTTTTTTTTTTAATCACATGTATCACCGGCACCACTGTGTTTGTCATGCAGGGTGTCACCATAAGCCTCAGTGTTCAGGCATAAAAATGCTGCTAACTCTGGCGTGCATTAGGAGAGCTGGTATTCCATAAATATCAGTCTTGCAACACATTTTCAGCTTGAGTGACTCCGTTCATATTAAGAGGTGACAAACAGATGGGATGTGCGAGCTACAAAAAGAGTCAGGCTTAGGGCTGTCAAATCAATTCTGGGAGAAGTTGTAATGCCGCCTGTGCTAAGCGATCCCTTAATTAAATACAAAGACTGATGCAGCTCCATCTTTTTTCCGCGTCGAGTGTCTGAGGCAAAGAATCCACACTGCTCAAAAGGTTCCTTATAATCCTCAATAAGCAAGCTGTGTTGTATAATTGAAATCGAATTTTGCTCAACCAACAATTCCAAACTGCCGCAGAAGGTGAATCAGCATAAAAATTACTTCTCATTGTTGAAGCTACAGCATTTTGACAACTTGAGTCCCATTTGCTAATAATAACACTAATAATAATAACTGTTTACTTTTCAAGCCCAAAAATGCTCTTCAGAGGAATGGAAATAAAGAGCAAATTACCAAATACGGAGCATTCGTAGCACAACTTCAGACACACACAAAGAAATCTATCAAAAAAATACCTCTATGAAAGATATAAAAGCAGAACCAACAGATGGATGTGATAACTTGACAAAACACTTTCATGCAACAACAAAACACCCATTAGTCAGAGAGGCGAATCTATAAAAATATGTTTTGAAGCAGGGTTTAAAAACAGAAACAGTGCCAGCAGACTGAATATTAAATGTACTGCTACAAAGCCAGCACAGAGAAATACCTTCATCACTCTGCGACTTTAGCCTGGACTTTGTGAGAGCTCAAAGATTTAAACTACCGGCTCTGAGAGGTCTTTTGGGATGGAAAGGTGTAAAAGTTTTGCACTTAAATAATCCATTACTGTGCCATGTAAAGTCTGGTGTGTAATTTTTTATAGTAGAAAGAAATAAATTGGCCGCAAAAAAGCTGAAGTGATGTAGGGGGAAAAAAATGTCTTAGTCAGTATCCTTGCAGCAGAATTCGGCACAAATTAGAGGCTGAGCTGCACCTCCACTACTGAAGAAGCAAAGAGTTTCAAGGCTCAGCCAGAAGGAGGTAAATGCATGAGTCATTCTAACAGCAATGCTGGAGTTTCCAGAAATGTTCCTAAAATTTGGTTAGGCAAAAACACCACGTTCAAATTCTAGATCCAGGAAACACACTTGATGTTAGGAGAGAGGAAGCAAAGCAGTGGGTTTGTTTGTGTAGAAACGTGGTCAGGGCCAATGATTGGGTCCTCTCCATTGTTAGGGCCCAGCTGCAGAAAGTTAGACATCTGATTGTTTACATCAGGTGTGCATTTATATTGAAAATTACAGCTTTCAAAATGACCTAATATGACTATAAAGACTGTCATCCACGTACTTGCATAGTTCTAATGAAGTAAGATGATGTCGATAAAGGACACATATGCAAATGTGAGGATGTACAGAGAGCAAATGAGAACAGTATTTAATGGGACTATTCCTTTAAAAGGATTCTATGCGAAATTTGTCAGTTGTTGTTCACAAACGCACCATTCGAAGATGGCCCTTCTTTACAAAACTCAACGAGCAAGACACAGTGGAAAACGAATGAAGAGAGGGAGCGGCGTTAGTGAGAACAAAGCAGAGTGTAAAGAAATGTTATTTTCTGATTGTTTCATGGGATCATGTTCTAATGCACGAATAGACACACCCTACACCTCTGCGAAACCAAGATCAAGATGAAGTTATATGTCATTATACAACACGAGATTGCACAGAAGTGCGGTTAAAGTTCTGTATGGTACACACAACAAACAAAAAACATACAGACTAATGAATAAATAGTACCAGGAATAAAGTTTTCATGGTGGAGTACTGAGGCTACCTCAAAGCCCGAGGAATGAAGCTTACATTCACATTAACATTTACATTTGGGGCATTTAGCAAGACGCTTTTGTACAAAGCGACTTACAATAAGGACATTTGTCACAAGAAAGAAACCACAACATATCACCATCGATAAAGAAAAAAAGAAAAAAATTGAAACAATTTTCAAGCCCCCATCTGAGCATCAGCTGCTATTTATCAACGATAACTGTGCATAAGTGCTATGATAGTCACCACAGTTCGTAGTCGGGTGGTATGGCATTTGATACTTCTGTGGCTGGGGTGGGTGTTGCCTCTGATTAGCCTTTTTTGTTCTGCACAGACACCTCACCGATATCACTGATGCTTAGTTGATGGATACAAATTATATTGTAGGCAGTTTTAATCGCATGCTATTGCTCTACTGTCCTCGGCAGTGCACGTACCACGCAGGTGCCACAGTCAAAACGCTTTGTATTGCTCGTCTACAAAGGTTAACAAGACCTTGGGACCAGATTTTAATCTTCTTAAGTTTTTCCTTGAGAAACAAAGTAGTTTTTTTCTCTTTTTACTGAGTGGCAATGGGTGATGTCCATGACAGAATCTTTGTGATTTGAATTTCCCAGCAACCAGAAAATGGTTCAACTGCTCCGTCTCAGCTGGATTTATGAGTGTGTCTCTTTTTTTTCTTTTCTAAAATCAACAACCAGCTCTTTGGTTTCGGCAACACTGAGCTGTAGCTTTTTCTGTGTACACCACTCAGCAAGATTGTTGATTTCTCATTGTTGTCTGACATCCGATCGATGATGGCGGTGTCGTCGTCATATTTCGCAAAAGAATTCTCTCCGTGTCTGGGATTGCAGTCATGGGTGTGCAGCATTAAAAGGAGAGGGGCTGAGTACACAGTCCTGAAGGGCTCCACTGTTTAACATGAGAGTGGAGGAGGTGTGACTGCCAATAAAAGCTCTCTTGTACCTGTTTGTGAGGAAGTGTGGTACTCAAGCCCAGAGTGTGAAGTTTTACAGTTAATTTCATGGGGGAGATTGTGTTGAATGCCAGACTAAACATGGCAGGCAGCATTCTGATATTGCTGTAGCTGCAGCCACAGCTTGTGCTTGTGCAACACCCTCGGTCGAACAGTGGGTGGGTCATAACTTCATATTGACTTACTTTTTTAAAGAGAATCCAACATACTAAACCTTATTAAAAAGTAATGGCAATTAACATAAAATCAACAGAAAGATATGTGGGTTAGAACATATTTTATGGTTGAAATGTTAAAATAGGAATTAAAGTAGCAGAAATAAACAGTAGCAGAGAAAAAGGGAATGAAATTGTATATTGTACCATATACATATATACATAGACATGGGCAACAGCAAAAACTCAGGGTGCAGAGTATGTGAGAGGCATTTATTTTATCCACTGGGCACGTCTCTTAACATCTCAAACCTTTTGTGATTAGAGCCCCATACTATCCACTACACCATGTATGCCCCTTTGACTGGAAATAGCAGAAAAAGCCCAGGTGGAGCCGATAACATTAACTATCCCTATCGCTATCCCAAAACACACACACACACACATTGCACATGACCCTCAATACAAATAATTACAAACTCCCAAAATATGAAATCCCTCATTTACTAGAAAGACTCCTAGATGACGATTTAAATGATTGACTGTGAAAAACATTCATGTAAGCCCACTCTTCATAATTACAAGCAGGCCATATATGATTCAACTCTGATCCTCCATATTCTGAGGCCTGCTGGTTTTAATTGGAGCCGTTCTAATCAGGAACAATTGTGTACCTGGGACCCCAGGTGATCGCAATTACATTGATAGGAAATAAAAGCTGTGCTCTGAGTTTGACGGACCACAACGTAATTAAAAAACTGAACTTACTTAAATGAGCGCAACCTTCTTACAAAATGCAAGTGAGGTCCGCTGAAGTTTGTTTTTTCAGCTTCACTTCAGATGCGAAAATGAAATAAATGATTTAGCCTGTGGGTGTTCCGGAACATCAGACGCGTGCGCGTGTGAAAGTAAAATGCTACTGATTTGGATTCAGAGCTGGAAGTAATTTCATTTTCAGGTGGTTGTGTTTTGAATCTAATTGGATGGTCACACATAAATCATACATGAAACTGAGGTTTGTTTTACTTGAACAATGCCTGCCCTGTTCCTGATTCAATCAAAACATGTGCCCTTCATTCCGGCACCCACACCTCCATTCTATTTAGGACACCATAAAAAAGATGTATGTGAAATGCAGTAAGCCAAAAATACCAGGTGACATTTTGCAATATGCCAGCTAGCAAGCATGCTTTTCTGGCTATTCTGACCCACAATCCTCTGTGCAGCAGAAGATACGCTTACATAAGCCACAGTGTCTCACGCGTATATAAACAGTACAGAGAAGGCTAAAACATTTGGTGGACACAATATACAATGTTGAATGCTCCTTTAAAGTAGCACTCATCTAACATTGTAAGAGTTAATAGGCGTTGTCTGAAATCACTCCCTCATTCCTTTATAGTGGCCAAGGTTCCCAAACTAAAACGTTGTGCTGATGGCATGTAGACTAGTTTCCGCCAACAATCCCACAATGCAATGTGTCCCATTATACAGATGCAATAATCAGTGTAAGTTAGTTAGCTTGCGTCTCTACAGCTGCCAACAATGTCACAAAATGTAACAAATTCACGCTGAACGTGCACAAAACGCCATCTCAACAGCATGTGGGGTGAGTATGTGATTTATTCTTTGCCATCATGTTTGACTTCGGTCTGTGAGTTAGTTAGTTTTACATTTCTAGGACAGTTAAGGTTTTTCTAACAATTGCCAAATTAAACTGAGATTTGCAACACGGTCAGAACACATTTAGAGAGGTGTAATCTCTGAATTTCCAATACACAAGAATGTGGCTGTGAATGTGTTCATCTGTCTTTTGACAGCATCACGTACTGTGCTGTGTTAGCCCTGGGAGGAGCTCTAGGCTGCCAGACCCATGCAACCCTGGGCAGGATCAGACGGTATGGATGGATGATTGATGTATAACACACAATGCAACCTGTGGAACACTCCTCCTGCTCTCTGATACAGTTGCTTGGTGACAGGTGCAAAACACATTCAAGGTTTTCATTCCTCCCAACAGTCACAGAGGTCCACGTGAGTGAGAAAAACACATTTTCAACCCCTTCTCCCTTATTTTCCCAGCTTTCTCCCCACAGCCATTTCAGTTCATCACCTTCTTCTTATGAATTCGCCAGTGGACGTCCAATGGATAGACAACTACACACTGTATAGCCAACTGGGAGGTTTGGTTCTGTCACCACAGATGTATTCTCGTTCTCTCACAGGGATCTGTTTTGGCAGAGGTGGTGTGGTGCTTGGAGGGCTTTGGAAGTAGGAGTTCTGAAGTCTCCGATGAGAGAGGGCTGAGCGAAACAGAGAGAAGGAGGGCTCTTATCACTGTGCTGGCAATTAATCCTGCACTCCCACATATACTGTACACTGCTCCTGTGTTGCACCCTCTAATTTACAGGCTGAGAGACAGCAGGTGTTCAGGACAAAGTAAACAGAGGGGAAGTTGGAGGGAGGGATCGTCCGACCCGCTCCAGTCTGCTATTATGTGGCTCCCTGCTGGACTGAAAACAAGGAGACACCTCTCTTGGTATGCACAACCTGTTTAGCATTCCCTATCTAAGTACTAGGCCAGGGCCCAAGGTCATACTTCCAGGGTAGGCTGCGCAAATGTTGTTCTACCCCTGAGGCGTCAGCCAGCGAGAAAATGAACAGACACTTTGTGTTTTTCAGCGTGTTCCTGTGGGAGGGATGGCTGACTGCCACGTTGATCTCGTCTTGATCTCCTCAGCTGAGCACTCCATTATTCAAAACAACAGATTACCCTCCATCCAAAGTTATGTTGCGGTATAAATAACTTGTTCCTCAATTAAAGCTGTTGGACAACTTGCCGCGGTAATGTTACCGTGGTCAAAAGGTCCAAATTTGCAAACGCTCTCGGTTGCATTTGTTAGACAATTAACAGGTGTGAGCTGCATGGTAACCGTGGATCGAGGTGGATTAAGAAACTCGTGCTGAATGGTGATTTTAAAAAAATAATCAGTTTGGTTCATTATACGTAAAGGACATTTCTACTGTATCTGGTGCTACAGTCCTAACTAAACCATAAATAATAGTAGGCAGTTCTGAAGGGTTTTTCAACGGAGCACTCAAAAGTATAAGGATCGCAGTTCCATGTGATTACTGTACTCACAGGAGATAGATTTAATAAGAATAACAGTAGGGATTGGATATTGTAAGGTTAGCTTTCCTTTTTTAGAGCTTTAGTAACAAATGTAATTGAAATCCATCCAATGGTTGCTGAGACATTTCACTGAAAAACTAAAATTTCCACTTGTTGGTGGTGTTAGATGAAAAGTCAGGGGCACGCCAAATAAATTAGGATTTATGTCTGGGAACCATGAGTGTCTGTACTATTTTTTTTTTTCCCCAAACCAACAAATAAATATTGAAATATTTTACCAGACAATTTACAAGTTTCAGAGATCCATCATCTGAAACCGCTTATCCTTTACCAATCCCAGCAAACATTTGGCGACAGCAGGGTACACCCCTGATGAATCGCCTGTTCAGTTTAAAAGTTTGTGCTCATA
>OMLP01021337.1:49194-63173 GCA_900302685.1 Spondyliosoma cantharus
GCCCACCCACTGGTAAAACGGCGCTCCTACAGGCTGTTCAGATTCAGCTCCTGTCGTTACATAACCAAAGGAGTCATTTTCATAGGTCGACCTCCTCTGCGTGGTGATAGGAGATATCTGAGAGGGGGGCGTTCATCCCCAAGGTCAAGTTTGGTGTGTCCAGCGGTGAGATACCAGTGTTTTTACAATGTCGTCGCTCAGAGTTAGAAACACAAATTGCTCTGTTGTTGGTTGTAAAAATCAACATCAGTGCCTAAATTCTGTCCCAGCTACAGAAGAACAGAAGAGACAGTGGTTGCATTTCATTTTTAACGTCAACGTGACGGCTACGGTTCCTGTAAGTTTGTGTGTGTGTGCTAAACACTTCACATCGGACTGCTTCAGTAACGAGGGTCAGTACAAAGCTGGCTTTGCCTCGACACTGACCCTCATAAAAGGATCAGTACCAACCATACTGGACCCAGCAACTGCACCCGAGCCACAGGTAAGTGTCGCCACGGTTTGATAGTATTTACAGTTGCCTACGAGTATGGTGAAGTCAGCTGGAAACTGGCTAACTAGTTAGCTCTGCTTCAGTCTGCTATGCAATGGCGTTTGAAGCAAGTTTAATGTTAAAAATATTACAATGGAACTTGGTTATCACAGTAAAAAGTCTGGAAACATGTGCAGACTGGAGACAGAGACGATGCAAACAGTGTCCAAGAGTTTGGAGACTGTGTTGCAGACGAACACAGCTTTCGCTAGCTGTTAGCCATTAGCTACATGGTAGTAACTGTAACAACACAGACGAACAAACTAACATTATTCAGACACACTAACCATTCTGAAACATCCTGCTGCAGAGTCTGTGTTTCTTCAGGAGCCTCTCTTTCTGGGTCCCATTCTGGGTCAAACTGGTACGGTTGAAAGAAAGAATCTCCGCGAACCATTGCAATACATCCACCGTAAACATTAGCGCATGCTACCGGCTAGCGTAAGAGACATCGTCTCCCTGAGGGACGTGAAGCACTCAAGGCCATTGGCCGAGGCTCTCCAGCTCATTAGCATTTAAAGGTGCAGGCACAGAAACAGCGGCTCTCAGGAGAGCTCAGCAGATTTCATTTGAGCAACTTTTAGACAGCTGAAATTCAGGACCACGGATGGGTTTGGAGCAATGCATATCGAATACAGTGTTGTTGGACCTTTGACAGCTGTGTGAAATTGATGAAAAACAGTATAATATGAGACCTTTAAGTTTCCAACATTTTTTTGTCCCATACTTTGGACCAAATACGTAAATCCATCACCTGTTCTGGACTTGGTATGCTGTGTAAATTAGCAAATGCCAACAAGCTTAGAAGGTGAAATATAAATGTAATTATATCTGCTAAATGTCAGCACTTGAGTATTTCACTAAAAACACTCAGGTCAAGTCATGTCTCTAACTGTCTCATACAGACACATACGATACCCTTTAGAATATATGTATGCAAACATACAAAGCATTTCTGACACATTGTTGAGGTGTCAGGCACAAATATTATCAGTCAGGTTTAGGAGAAGATCTTTGACAGTTGGTTTAACACAGAACGTGAACCCCAGTGGGTGAATGTCCTGTACTGACCTCCACCTCTCCACCTCTCCTCCATCTGATATCGTTATGTTGGTGTTGTTCCTGGAGCATCATGATTTACGCTGCTCCGTAGCAAGCGACGAGCTACATCGGTAATGTCTTAGTTTTGCAGCTTTGTTGTTGGTTTGTTTGTGTAGGTTGTATTTAAACCCAAAACATCCCAATAACTGTTGTTGCTTAAACCTAATCAAGTGCTGTTGTTCCCTTAACCTAACAAAGATTTTCTTTCACCTAAAACTAACCAAGGATTTTTTTTTTCATAAACCTAACCAAGACATTTTGTTGCCTAACCCTAACCAAATATTATTGTTATATTAACCTGACCAAGTATTTTGCTACCTTAACCTAACCAACAGGAAGTGCAATAGGAAAATTGAAAAAAGGAAAATTATAAAGTAAACAGCACAACAGTATGTTCCTATTGGGATACCATGCTGAGGTATCTTGTCTCCCCAGTGAGAATGCTGAACCTAACCTAATTTGGCCACAACAGTTTGCTCCAGATGTGGACTTTGTCACTCCTGGAGCAACATTAACTGTGATGTCCAAGAAACAACACCAAGGTGAGTCACAAAGCTAAGATATCACAGCAACATTAATGGTCAATTGCAATGATGTTCCAGGAACAGCAGTAATTACCATGTTCTGGGGACACCAACATAGCGATATCAGATAAACTGACCTCCACCCTTCCAGAGACTTTATCACTCTGTATAGTTCATCGGGGGCAGCAGTTGCTCTGATTGTCTCATATTGCCGTGGATGGGTTTACTTTAGAGTTATTTTAAAGCCTGCTGCGTCTCATACGGACGCTTAACTGCACCTTCTGCATCTATATGAGATGAGTAAACGTCCTGGCTGCACATAGGCGTTGTATCTAAGTCCAGTCCCACAGAGCTGCGTAGCATAGCTGTTAACACTTAGCCTTGGAGTTGGTTTAACATGCACTGGTTGTATAAGCCAAAGATCTACATTTTATTTCTGTCTAGTATTTGACCAGAGATGTCAAATCATATCATGTGGTAAAAGGCCAAGAATGCTTTCCAAACCAGCAGCTCTTATCGCACAGTGGCCTCATTGACATTTCCAGCCATTGATGTCGAAGCAAGTCACTGTCCAAAGACATCTTCTGTAAGCCATGGAAATAACAATGGCTGAATGGGAGCACAGGGTTGAACACGACTATGGGGGCTGCGGGCCAAAGCAGTGTAGTAAATACAATGACAGCAGTGCTCTGTGCTGCTAGCAGATGGTATGAATAGGTTTATAAATGCTTGAGTAGGCTGTCAAAATGATGTGATCTGGCATTTAACCATTTGTGATCTATAGAGGAAGAAAATATGATGTGATAACCAAGGACAGCGCTATCTGTTCTGTGGCACTGAGCAGGAAAAAATCTGATCTAAAAGTGCGGATTTCTCTGGAATAATGGCTTTCATAGCGCGCTCAGATAAAGCATCTCATTTTGTAGATGTCACATGTTGTGATCAGTGGAGACTTGTGTACCATATTTCCACCCAGAGATGCCTTTGAGATATGAATCCCTGCCAGACAGCGCTCTCAAGGATCCGCGCGCCTCCTCTTAAGTAAACATTTGCATTCGTCACACATCTGTTAGTGTATCAAATCGTGCTCATGCAAAGTGCACTTCTCTGGAAAAAAAGAGAGATTAAAAAAAAATAGTCTCCATCAAGGTTGATTTTTCCAGCTCAAGGTTGCGAAACGCTGCTTCGACCTCGGTCCAGTCGAAATTTAGTTCAACTAGGCCGTCCATCCATGGAGCGAGTTGAGCATCCATCTCTGCGTTCCCGTGCCGCGGGTTTTTTATCAATTATCATCTCATAAGTGCTCATGCAAACAAGCCTCCACAATATAAATTGGAGCATTAGGGATATGAAAATTCATGTTTAATGATCTTCATACTTAATAGAACTGCATTGTTATATTTCCTGTGCTATGCAAATTTGAAAAAAAAATACTTTTCAAGGTCATTTAAATGCTAGATTTAGTTAATGCATGTTATGACAGCAGAATATTATACATAAATTTGCTCTGCCGGGTGGGTGTTTTAAGGACTGGACGTGACATGTTGTAAAAATGACAGGGTGGCTGTGTACCAGGATGACCTTAAACCCTCGCCAATAAAAAAAAAAAATATCTCCAGTTTTGGTGTCCAGAACCTCAGCGCTTGTCCCTTTGTCTCTGAGTTAATTGGATGTCAAGGCCTTTGGACAGATTTATGTTCTTTCGGGCCAACACTTCGTCTGGAGGATGACTTTGGTGCTGTTAATGTGCAGCCTGAACACTGTCATGGCCTCAACTTGTGTGTCACCACCTCCACTCTCACCATGCTAAGCAGCTCTGCCTCTCACTGCGCCACGAGCCCCCGAACATGCACTCAATCCATCCCACAGAGCAGCTGCACATTTTACCGGGCCGTCACTCTTCGGAATAGCCAGACTGAGACCTAAAGTAGTTCCTGAGCTCTTATGCCCACTGAGATGCATTTAAATCAGCCATGTGACAGTTGTGTGTATATGCATGCGATGAATATAAAGGCAGCGAGCGATGCCGCTGAGGAGCGGATGAAAAAGAGAGCCGTAGACAGAGGTGAAATGCAATGTTGAGGCCGGCTGTGGAAATGCCGCCGGAGCTGTAACATCTGAGAAATGTCTGCTCTCCACTCAACAGAAACAGATAAATATAAATTGATTGGAAGTGAACTCCCACAGTGCAATGTGCCAGAGTGTTCATAGACAGGTGGAGATGCAGAGTGAAGTGCTGTGGGCCTTTGAGAAAATAGGCTTTCTACACAGTAACATGCAATCTGTAGCGTGGTGCCGTTCAGTGATGTTTTGGATTGCTTCCTGCTGTAGTGATGAAATAAATATGAAAGGCGGGTTGGTCGGCAATGGACTCACTTGCGACAAAGCACCGTACTGTGTTAACTGTGAACTTCAATAATGAACTGTGTCATTGTGATACCATAATTAGAGTCTTGCATACATTTAGCTTCATTAACATACGTCATGCAAACAGCGTTTTTTTCCAGCTGTTGTTCAGGTGGTCAGTCCAAATTCCTCATGGAGCCTTCGACAAGGAAAGGAATCAGCCAATGATGTCACAGTTTATCAAAAAGGACCCGAACCCAAGAAGAGTAAGGCAGGCTGGAAGACGTAACAAAAACAGGCTGGGGCAAAAATCCCCCAAAACTAGTGAAAAACGCAAACACAGTTACACCAGAAACAATGCTGACAGCCTGACAAAGCGAGAGGGAAAAACGCAGACTTCATACCAAAACACATGAGGAAATGACTAAAACAAAAACCTGAACCATGGCAACAGAACTTAACAGCTATAATCATCCGTCAACTGACTCGTAAACTGCATTCAAAATCCATGTAACCATCAAAGTGATATTCAAATTAGACAGCTCAACACACTACATCTTATGAGAAAAGTCACTATAAGAATATTGCAACCAGAAAAAGGTGCAAATAAGCACAACAGCGCAACAGCTTTGCCAAATATGACAATGGGCAAGCAGGATAACATGTGTTGTCTCTGTCATTGTAGCAATACCTCTGTAGGGGTCGGATTTAGTTTGACTATCAGTAAATGGTGTGCATGAACAGCCTATTTAAGAGAATATATTAGGCTGGGTAAGACATCTACAGATTGTGTTGTACCCATTTGCGAGCAAAAACAATGACGTAATAAAACATGAACTACAACATACAGTAATCGTTACATTAGAACCTGCATCCAGTCGCGTTTCTGTTTAGGTATGAATATGATGACGACAGGTATAAGTAGAAAATGAGTGGTGCAGTATTACAGTCACAAAGGCAAATATTACTTAAATACCTGTGGAATAGCTCTGTGCCTTTATCCTGCTAGGACCTTCTGCTCCTCTTGTCCGTTTACGTGTTTACCGGGTATTACGTATCATTCCATTTTTGTAACAACACGGAGCTCGCCATCGACATCGGCAGCAACAGTGATACAGCAGCATGGAATCATGACAGAAAGGGGCAACAGACCTGCCCGTCCACTGTGTCTCTGTTGCTTTTGTCCTCAACTACCGGTGAAAACAACACATCCTCATTTTGTGGTCAACTTAAAAAATGACAAACATGCAAAGATCACTCACACTTTCAAAATAAAGTCACCAAAAATACTCGGATAGGTTTAGGAAAAAGTCATGATAACTTCAGATAACTACTTCCTTAAAACAGTCTAAAATGAATGACACCTAGACCGACCTCGACCTCCACCAGGTAAGGAATTGCTGGCTCTTTAACCTTCTATCATTCTCTGTCATCATTGCCCACCACTGCACCTTCATATATGTACTTTTTAGGCGCAGCAAACCATCTGCGGGTCTATTACACACTTTGGCGTGAGACTGGGGCCGACCACACACAAGCAGCGTTTAAATTCTGGTGCCACCTCTCACACATTTGGCTTGAAACACCAGCTTTCAGGCTTTGTCCCACACTAATCAGACACACGCAGAATGCAGGCTCATTTTCTCAGACTTGATTAAATAGCTGTGGCCACCACACAGCAACGCGATCGATACGCGCGTCTCCAAATTAGGAGCGGGGCCGTGCGCAATTAAGGCAGCAGTCAAATTCAACGGTCCCTTCGTTAAATATTTAAAGTCTGCTAATGTGTCATTATAGTAGCTGTATTAACCTTAATGCTTTCTGCACAACTAACAGATAAGCTGCTGCACGGTTTCCAAGTTTATATTGTTGAATCACAGTGAACAAAGCAGCCGAGCACAGAATTAGTTTTTAGTTTTTTTGGAATATTTCTGGGAGTTTTTTTAGTTTCACTGCCAAATGTAATAATGATCACAGTATGGGCATTACTGCACTCATTGAACTTTTTAAAGTTAGAAAATAAGCAGTCCAATAATGAAAAATAATATGTTTTACTGAGCATACAAGTTACTGTGGTGGCCTCAATGCAAAGATATAGACAAAAATGTCACACAGCGTCTTGCATATAAATTAGAAGAAAGATAATAACTTCATGTGAACCACAGGTTAGAGGGTCCATATGTGAGTGTCTGTCACAGGTCTCAGCTGATTGGTTTGCGTTCCCCTAATTTATTCTCCATGACACCCTAATTAACCCCAGGTATAAATGATGAATCAAATGAATCATGATGCATGAGATCGAAGTGAAATCTACGAACTGGGGATGCTCCACGCTTTAAAAACGGCTCCTGTTCACACAGCTGGCTTCATTTTGCTTCAGTGGTGACTTATATTTAAAACACCGAACGCCGGGTCTGTTTAAATAGTGTTGTTATGCTTCATTGTGTCACACACATGCCGACTGTCCCCCTTTATTCACTACAAAAGTGTTTCCAATTAGATTTCAAATGCCATCACGCTCTTGTCTCCCCAGGCTCGATGTGAATAGAAGTCTCCCAGGGCTGCACATATTATATCTCATTACTGACAGCACTGGTCACCTGGGACTCCAATCAGAATATCTGAACACTTAAGCAATTGGCTTCTCTCTAACTGCCTTGCTGAGATTGATTGGGTTTGGGCTCCCCGAGCACCACTTTAATGTCAAACACATAATGCACCGGCCAGACTTTAGGTAGAATACATTCAATCTTTTCATATAATTCGGCTAATGATGTTTTTTTTTACCTAAGTGGGATGTAAATTGCATTTTTTTTTTTCCCCCATTCCTTTTTCATTTGTGTTCTTGAATGGTTTTAAAATAACTATCAACAATCCAGCACCGAGCACCAGATGGTTTCCAAATTTAGATAATCGTATCATATGTGAATGGGGTAGATCCCAGTGTGGTAGAAAGCCGTCAATAAAAATAAAGAAATAAAGAAATAAATAAAAACGGGATCCACATGGGTGGAGAAGTTAATGATCTGAAAGAAGGAATCTTAAAAACCCAACTGGAGCTTAATTCAACGGATTAGTGATCTGATTATAATTTAAGGAGGCATTCAGTCCTCTTTAATGGGATGAATTTTGGATGGGTGGCCAAAGCACTGCCTTCCCAGTTGGTGCCATTAATGGTGATAGTTCTAAAGAGTACAAAAGGCTGGCAGAGGGCGCACTGGCTGGTGGTGTTTGCCCAAGCCGGCTGTGAAAACTGAATCTGGCTTACCACCACGGCACACTCTTCTATCTCTGTCTCTCATGTTTCTTTATGAAAGGAGATCACACCAAACTCTCTGCTAAAAAAAAACAGCCATTTTTAATGTGTCCTTGCTTGTCACCAATCATGAATCCCCTACCGCTACCCCCCCCCTTCTCTGTCCGCTCATAACCCCTTATCACAGGTGACATGTCTTTGAGTTGGGAGCAGTTCAACTGGAAAGTTGTTGTTCACTGATTGTTTCATCCGAGCGGCTTTGAAGGTGATCCAGAATTTCATTAAAACAAATGATTAGAGAATAGAAAAATAAAACAATTTGTGCAGCAGATATCTTTTTATAGCTTTCCCTGCCTTGAGAGATCACAGAATTGGGAGGCACTGTTCTAAAGTGTGTCATGGCTACTGTTTTTTATTCTTACTAATGTTTGCTTTGTTTCTTCATTTGTTTCTCTCTTCTTCCTCTGACAAAAGATGCGATGTGGTGGTAAACAACAGAGGCCACGATGTAAAGCTGAGCTGCTATATTCTCTGAGTTATCGGATCCTTTCGCACCTGAGCTGTAAAATGTGGATTTGAGGAACTCTGCTGCCTCTGCCTGCTTGTGCTGCTGTGAAAGCTGTCAATTGCACACTAATGAACGCTAGTGCGAACGAGCAGACTGAGACGACCTGAAAAGGTGCCTCTCACTAAGCTACCAAGTGAATTTCGGTGTGATTGATTTGGGGTGTGAAAGCAAAGCACTCCAACAATTCATCTGCTGGTGGTGAACTGCTGGGGAAGCAAACTCCAAAGCGGTTCAGAGATCGATGTTAATATGCAAGATCAGTCGTAACCATGGCAACACATATGTGCGCCAGCCGGCATGTAAGAGCAAGAATTTCTTTTCGAACATCAGGCATTGTACTACAGTTCAATGAGATGTGTCGTGTTTTGGAGCAGCTCCACATTAAATGGTGAATGGCGTGCAGCGGTGACGAGTAAAAATTCCAAAGACTGTCGTCTAAGAACGGCGTCAGTTACTCCGAGTGCCTTAAATCTACCTTCAAATGATAAAGCCTTGTAGTGAAATTATAAGCAGATAAGAAAATCAGTCTGCGTAAGGATGGGTTTTTCTCAATCGAAAATTTCTCTATAAACATAAATCTGAAAACACTTAACCGTTTTGCCAAAACTTCACAAATCTACATTATATTCAATTCTCACTCTCAGCTCGTCAAATTAATCGGCTTGTTCAGTAGCCTTACGTTTGAAACTATGGCCCTCTACCGATCCCTCTCATGCTAGTTTTCCATCTGAAAGGCTCTGCGGTCCAGCAAGCACTAATACCTTTTATGCAACGTCCAGTCAGACTTTCAAAGTAAAGGCTCCACACTCAAGTTAGCAACAATGCATAATATACAATATCAGGTCAGATTTTCAAAATAAATCCTGCTGGCAAAAGGTTTGCATTGAAGGTTATGATATATTGTGACTTTTGGAATGTTATGAACATTATCAAACGGTTGAGGTTAAATAAATATGCTTGGTTAGGTTTAGGGGGAAAATCTACTTCTTTAGGTTTAGGGGGAAAAAAAGCTACTTGGTTAGGCTTAGTAAAGAAAGCTAGGTGTAGCCAAAAATATTAGTTCTTAGTGAGGGTGAGGAAAAGATCATACTTTGGTTTAGACAAACTAAAAGTTACGCGAGTGATTTAACACTTCACGTAAGGTATGTGACATCTGTAAAATAGTTCATGTTCGCTCACTTTACCACCACCTCCCCTTACATTGATAAAAAATAAATTACTCTTGAATCTTGGTCACAAACAAGACACAAACCACAGTGTTGACCCAGCCAACAGCCCCTGGCATCCCCCTGAATGCTGCTGCATTTGATGCATTCGCAGAGAGAACGGTAGATATATTGCCCAGCCCCAGATCTAAGGTCCAGTTGCAGTGTCAGCTAATAATGCTCATCAGTCATTTTTTTGCGAAGTTTTTGTTATGATCACTAGGCACAGAAGAAGCAGTAGCGTGCCGTATAACTTACTGTCACCAAAACTTGATTTCCCCCCCCCCCATATTGCAGAGGATGAATTGCAGATGACACTCAGTTTTCACCAAACATCAAGGAGTAAAACGCAACAGCAAATCATTTGTCTCAACACAGCCTGGTCTTCCATTCTTCAAAATGTGTTTGTTTGTAGTAATTTAACCCATTGTCACATGACTGAGATTTAACTGGTTATGATGCACAATGCTGATGTGCTGTTGCTATGGTTACCTGCATAGGCCTTACCCACTGATTTTGAATGACGGTCACATTGACCAGAGGGCGTCCTGTTATACAACTTCAGGCCAATCAAATACAACTAATTTCAGAGACCTTGGTGGGTAAAAATCAAGGTCTAAAGGTTGCAATACTTTTAAATAAGTGCACCATCTTATCTTTAAAAATATTTTAGAAGGTCTCACATAGTTTACAGGAGAGATTACTGCCTTGCTCTCCTTGAATTTCCTGTAATTCTCCTAAATGTGTTTTTTATTGCTCAAAATATGGTAAGGTTTTTTTTTTTTTACTTCTTTTGACTCTCCATCGCTTTCTCAAAGAAATTGCAAAATGTTATTTTATTTTAGCTGCAAAGTGGGGAGAACAAAAAAGTGAAAGTGCAGTGACAGCGTCCATAGTGCCGCTGTAGCTGGGTATTTTCTGCCATCCAACACTGACTAGCATGCAGCCTAGCTCGGCGGTGGTTTGCTTAAAATAGAAAGCTGCTCTTAAAAATATAGCTAGAGGGCCCTTAAAGGAACTGCAGTCGCTATCTTCCCGTGCACACTTCCTCCCGAGGCAGGCCCGCCTTGGGAGGACAAAATGCTTTTGGGTTTCCATGGAAGCATCTGCCAAAACCGTTGCATTATTTCCCATCAGTTAGCCGGGGCTGTGCACCTGTCAGGCAGCAAGTGCCGCTAAACTTTTACACACTAAGATAGATTTAACCAAGCGTGTCCCTCATGTGTGTTTTATACAGAGGAGGGTATTCGTTTTGCCACTTTTAAATAAAATCTTACAGGAAATCTATTTTTAAAAACTTCCACTTTTTTTCATGCATTATGGATGTATATGTCCCAGAGATGAATCGTCTGTTTATGCCGTGGTCATGTTGTGAATTTCGGCATCAAAGACGCCTTTATTTTCTCCCCAAATTCCAAGGTTACTGCTCGAGTATGTGACACACATTCTAAATGCTTCAGACAACAATGGCTTATGTCAAAGCTGGGATAAAATCTCAGGGCGCTGCGCTGGGGAACAAACAGACACTATGGCTGTTTATGAACACCCACTAACACGGCGCATTATTGGTCAAAGCAGGGACCGAAATGTAGCTTTTTCTAATATCGGAGAGATTAACTCACCCTCTCATTGTCTCTCTGCCTCTCTCCTGCTGCGTAGCTGCTAATAATTAGTGCAGCGCGGACATTATGCAGACGCCCCTACAGGAGGTGAAGATGAGACCACTAAAGTCCTCATTAAATATGTATATTTACCTTTAATTAGGAAGTATTCGTTTGCAAGTACAACACCACCCCCACCCCAGCCAGTTCCGATTTTACAGTGCACCTGCTCGCAGTGCTTGTATGGAGAGCTGCTGACTGGGTTGAAGCAAATAGACTGTCAACATTCCTCACAGGGACCCTCCATTAGGCTGTCTCTCTCAGCAGCACACACACCCCCGAGGCTATGAAGCATTTTGCTCTCTCGCTGCCACACACTTTCTCTCCTTCTTTGTCCATCCAAAGAAACAGCCTCTTCACCTTCCACAGCTCTGTCGCTTTCTTTCTATCGCTCTGGCTTTTTCCCCTTTTTTTTTTTTTCTTTTTCTCGAGGAATGATGTTTTCAGCCCCAGCCTGTCGGTTTATGGCGTCAATGAACAAATATGTAATAGAATATAGCACAAGAGTTTGTCCAACCAACCAAATACGATGATCATGGCTTGAACCGAGGAGCTGCATTGTATTTATCTGCATCTTGGTGAAATATTCGGACGTTGCCATTTGTTCAGTGCATGATAGACAGGCAAAATAGATGACAGTATGCATGCTGCATCGTAGAGCAAAGGTTCTCAAGCCGGGGGTCAGGACCCCCAGAAGGGGCTGGAGGGACAGGATTAAAAAATCATGATTCTCTAAAGCAAAACTTTGTTTACTTTTTCAGACTTTTCTCCTTTCTTTTTGCATTTCTTTCTTTTGAGGTACTGGGAAATAAGGTAAGTAAGTAAGTAAATATGTTTTGCTTTCGGGCTCTCAAAAATGTTCAAATAAATCAAAGGGAAAAAGATATCGTTTGGCTGAACTGGTCATAAGTTATAGCAGCCTTCAAACTATGTTAATAAAGTGCTAAATGTATTTTCCAACTACTTTTTTTTTTTTTATTGCAGTACAGATTATGTCTACTGGCAAAATGTTTTCCCAGTCAAGGACATGCTATGCTCTTGTACTGCGCAAATGTCTCAGGGGGCCGTTCCGGGCACCTGGTGGGTGTACAAGACACAAAATATTGGGATTATTTGTATTCAGATGTCGTCCTTGGCATCCTCATTAACTGGTTTGTTTTTCTTTCTGCGCACTACCTTGCATGATCGTCCATTTTATGACACTAGTCCAGTGGCCATTCAAAACACGCTGCTCGGCACAGATTATCATTGTATCAAATGTCTTCACATCGAAACGTGTCCAAATTGCACCAAATGTGAGGCTGCACACTTCCTTGGGTCCTCAGCAACAAACCTGATGAATAGCTCCCTCGCTTTATAGTTAGATCTCATACATGCAATGAATGGTAATGCAGACTTCTTACATCCAAGTAGCATTAGCTATCAAAAATTTAAAATGTACGTTCTTTTACAGCATTCATAATGTGGGACTACGAATAGTAATAATCTATTCCAAGGCTAACAAAGCTTTAACCTTCCACGCGGACGGCAGTTAGCGTTAATTTGCTAACGTGTTCTCTGTGGCTGTCACACTGTCACAAAAAGCTGAAATCCCAAAGTAAAAGTAAAAAGAAAACAAAAGAGCAGGCAAAGGAAAACACAGAAGTAATACAACAACTAAGGGCAAACCAGAACACCAGAAGGAATAAATTAGAAAACACAGGGAACACTGAAGAACCGGGCGAAGGACAGGCTAGGAAAGGAAACAGACGAACCAACAAAGAGTGAGGAGACAACACACACTTAAATACAAACTAAACTAACGAGGGGCGGAGGTGAAGGTGGAGAGACACCGGGGACCGGGGCAGAGCTAACGAGGCTGATGTGAGACAGGTGTGGGAGGAGCACGGGAACACAGGAGGGGAACAGAACACTCGGAGCGCAGCTGAGCAGGAAGTAGAAAGTGGCAACGAGACACAAGAGGATATAACTACAAAATAAATCAGGAAATAACTGACCAGAAAAACAAAGCCATGACAGCCTGGCCACTGTAAGTCACTTTTTGCTGATGTCTTTCAACACCAGCTGAGCACCACCGCCACTTGTCCCACTTAAAAAAAAAAAATGTAAAAAATGGCTGGGGGTCTAGCGTTAGCTGTCTGTCTCTCATGGGGCTATCTCATCATGTTACCTCATAATTTGAACCCCAACATGGCGTGATGTATGGTGCGTATGGTACTGTAGGGAACGCTTTGCATAAATAACAGCTGGAACTGAGCAGTGGCTAAAAAACAAATGATTTAGCACCAGCCCACACAGCTTACCAATCATATAGCAGCACCAGCATTGTCAGTCGCAGACTTACCCACGTCCCCTGGAGAACAGTAGCAAAGAAAAATAAAGAAAAATAAAACGTCTTTCTTTGCTTGGACTCTGAGGGATCGCGAGGCAGAAAGGTTGGGAACCAATGATTTGTAAGCAGAACTCGAAAAAAATGATTGTTCAAGCACTGGAGTGGGGAATGTATTAACATAATGTGGAACCTCTTTCAGACCTTTCCATTGGCATTCATTGATTTCACTGCATGTAATTCATTTTAATTTACATTGAATTGTGATTAAACTTCTGTAAATGCAAATGAGAAAACAGTAATGTTGGAGGCCGTGACCTTAACGAGAGGTGGAGGGAGATCTAAACGAGTGGTTCCAGGGTCCTTCGGGGGTTTTGCAGTGGGTCCCCGGCAAAGAGGGGAATAAATCATCATCATAACGACATACACATTACTTTTTTTTTTTTTTTTTTTTTTT
>OMLP01021337.1:63193-73401 GCA_900302685.1 Spondyliosoma cantharus
TTTTTTTTTTTTTTTTTTTGGTGATGGCTTTCATACAGTTTTGGTCATACAAAAAATCTAAAAGCAAAAAAACACAGGGATGAAAGCGTATCAGATGAGGGTCTGCGGTCCAATTTGTGTCAGTTTAGGGATCCTTAATGTGAAAAGATGTGAGAACAACTGATCTATGTGACCCAGGATTTCATTGTCATTAGGCAGCTCTTGTGCTGCTGCTTGGTAATAAATCACATTTACAGCCTCTACAAAAACCAAGTATCAATAATAATGAATGTCCAGGTATAAAGCACCTTCATCTTGGCTATTGATCAATATCCTTGCGCCGAGCGCCCGGCAGCACTCTGCACTGCAATTGTTTCTGACTTGTGTCAGCTATATCTAATGGGCAGTCAGCAAAGCTCGCACTACACAGGCTTTTCAACTACGGCAAAACGCACAACTAACAAGTGCAGCACTTGAAACCTGACCAACGCCAAGCTTAGAATAGAGGACTTTCTGCTGTGCTACCTTAGGTTTGTCTGCATTTAACTTTCAAGCACTTTCCTGGTTATAGAGCTGAAGGCAAAGACCAGCTTAATCCTCTCAACTTTGAGATAGATGAAATGGATCAGATAATGAAGAACCCACACAATGAAAAAAACACACTAGCAAAAGCAGGTATGCTAGAGTATAATGTGCTACAAAACAGGCTGTTTTCTTCGAGTGTGGTCTCCAGGTAGTCATTTAAATGCAAAACCGAGCAGATTACCTCCTGTACTGTCTATTTTTAATAGCGTATAAGCCTCTTTTGTTCAGATACACGAGTTGAATGTCTTCAGAAACTCATGGCTTACACAACAGACGAACAAAGGGACGGTAAAACCGGAGCTCTGTATTTTCACGCCTTTAAGCAGTGTACCAGGAGCTTTTGTGCGATCGGTGCAGGGATGTCAAGGATTCTTTTTGAGTACCCAACTGCAAGTCTGAAAGCAAGCGATCCGGGCTCGGAGTCCCAGCAGCACCGAGGAGCTGCTTGAAATGCCGGGAGCCGCAGGTCTTACTCAGGTGTAACAACTTTGAAGCGAAAAAAACAGGCGAAAAGGTAAGCAAATCCATCTAAATTATGGTCTGCATTATCAGAGCTGCCTTCGACCTATGACTCAACTTTTACAGCTATTCAGAAAGCAGCAAATCATTGATGCAACACCAGTTCAGTCTATTTATCTCATTTGAAAAGAGGTCAGGAGAAATATTATGTGTTTTGACAAAAATTCAATCAAAAAAATTTAGACGGTTGTGCAAACATCCTCACAGAGACGTCTTTCAGCGAGTCAAACACAGCCCTATTCGAGAGTTTGTTTTTTTCTTTTCTTTTCTTTTCTTCCCCCGAGCAAGCAACGTAGTTTGTACTTGAGTTAGTTGCTGGATTTAATTTTCGCCCAGTGTGAAATGTCAAGAGCCTTGTCCAGATTTATGTAAACAATCAGGGTAAGAGCTTCATTTTATGGCCAAAATGCCCGGCCCTTTATAGAACCGAGTAAATCACCATAATCGACTGAAAGGGAGCCCATCCAGCCGCACCATGGATTCCTTCTTTATTCCTCATTTTCCCTGTTTGTTTTCCTCTCTCGTGTCATGTCATATCTCTCTGCTCTCCTCGCAGGGCGCTATCTGTTTTCACCTGATTTGCGAGGCAGCGCACGTCCGGCGAGAGGTGGGTCCGATCTGAAATGACTCCTGAAATATCCATCAGCGCAAATTACATCTTTGGGTAGTGCTGATTCCCTCTTTTGGGCTAATGAAGTTATATGCCCCCGCACAACTAGCAAGACGCCTGCTAATGTCTTTTAATTTGCAAAGATAATTACAACAAGGTTCCACTTGAAAATCCATACATGCCGGCAAACGGAGCCAAAATCGACCAGTCCGCGGGGGTAATTATTTCTCCCTTAGATTCTCTAATGTATAGATGCGTCCCGAGGGGGTAATGACACTGATCGGATGATTTATGCAATAATAAAGCACTCATGGTTGACATGACATGTGTACAGGATATGAAATAAGCATTTGCGTGCAGCCACTTATGAATACTAATGAGCAGCGTTGCCTCTACTCATCGCCCTGCTTAGGAAATACCAACATTTGCATTCGGTGCCCAGAGGTGCTAGAAAAGCAGGCTAGGCTATGCCCCAACATTATACAATCTGTATAAAGCCATTGTAACACAGGCTGTTGGGAACAAAACGTGCGTGTCGTTGTCTTAAGGTTAAAGACTCACACGTGTGCGCATGCTCGCTCATGTGCATGCAAAGTGTGCGAGGGAAACAATGGAGGCTGCGGCGGCAAGGAGAGACTACACATAATGAGTTTAATAACGTACAATGTTCATTAAAACATAGCTCACAGCCCTCTCCGGAGGTGTCACTCCTGTCAGATTAGTGGCGCTGAGATATGGCTGGTGCTGAGCGGAAACAGCCCATATGGTCTGTCTGCTTGACAACACTGTGACCCACAACAGATGTGCTGTTTTTCCTCTCCCCTGATGTTAGGAGCAGCTACTTTGTCACACCTGTGTTTTTTTGTTGTTTTTTTTCCTCCCAAACCACACAGTAACAGCTACAAATGAGACTATTGGGTTCATCTACAAAAGACCACAAAATATATTTTGACTTCCCAGCCTCCTCATGGGCATTATAAGAATAGTGATACGTTGTAGCAAAAGAGAAATTATTCCTGTGTGACGTCTCCATGCTACCAGCTTTGGAATGCTCTCGAAACCAGAGTGTGTATTTGCAACACTCTCCGAGAAATGACATTCCAACAACAGCAACTAATCTGTTTTGTCAAATGTTTTCTGAGAGAAATGTAATTGCTTATTTCCAGTCAAAGCAGAGCTATGCTCTCATCCAGCATGCATATGCTGATAGAGCATGGCTTCACCACCAGCGACCGGAGATCACCCCCTATTTCCCGCATGAAAATGGATTTCACCTTGTTTGGCCAGTCTCATTTGTCCATTTCCTTTGCCTGCGACCGGACATTAGCCAGGAGCGGTCTTAAACCAAACCTGGATTAGCATGACTCGTATCCCGACTCTCTTCCTTCTCCGTGTGGTAGCGACGCTCAGGTCGGATGGTGGAAAGTAGCTGTGGGCCACGATGGTCCCAAAGTCCGCTGCTCGGAATCTAAAACATTCGCCTTTCTTCTCCAGTGCTGTTGAAATTATTTCTGCCATAAGCAATGCGTGTTCCGGTTTAAAAAACTGAAGAAATACCAGTTAAAAACACAAATATGTGGCACCGTGGCAGGACCAGTCTTCATGCACGGCCGTTGATGAAGACTTGATGCGTTAGTTACTATGAGAGGATGTTGTCTGGAAAACAAATTGAATTCATCATTAGTCAGTATTTCTGATATGCTCAGTATGTTTTGCAACCGTGGAGATACATTCATGAGCTAGAACGGCACTCAGGAGAGCGCAGACCTACATCAAAGCTCAACAGTCCCCTTTAATTCAATCGAGAATATATTTTCAGTTAAAAAAAAAAAACAGGATGCAAGGAGTGCTGCTTGGGTGTGCAAATTACACCCTTGAGTGCCTCAGACGTTTTCTGCAATTCTGAAAGACTATATTTTATTCCGCTAGATCAATATTTTTGTTCGGATCTGCATCAAGTTATACTCACACCGGCCAGCCATCTTAATACGGCTATTCTCGCAATGTTAAAGAAAGAGAGAAGAAAATCCTGGATCTGGCCCTTTACATTTGTCTGCACCAAAAGGTAATGGGGTCTGCCCTGGGCCGAGACCCATCCTCCATACGAGTTTAAGGAAAATCTATTCAGTAGTTTTTGTTCAATCCTTCTCACAAACCAACCAACCAACCAAACTACAAACACGGGTGAAAACATGCCCTATCGTGGAGGTGAAAACGCTTCCTCGTGTTGTTAAAGAAAATGAAACAGCATTGCGTTTCCTCTCATAACACATATTCTCTGTTGCAAATTCATTCTATATGAGTGTCATTTCTCAAAGACGGGGCGGCTTTTTGAACGTCTTCTCTTTTTGTCCGGATGCCAACAAAAATTGCACCAAGACAAATTATGGGGAAGTTCCGCCGCTTAACTCCGTGTGAGCGGTGATTTATCGAATTATCCGACCACTACTGCCAACGCTATATGAAGTATGTACCTGATAAGCCGTCTGTAATTTTCAGCTGGATGGAAAGCAATTTCTTCGGAGCATGTAAAGCGTTCGATGATCGAGTTCAACACGGACACTCCCATGACAGATGTCCCGCTGCTCAATGGCAGCTACAAAGCTGGAGTATTGGGTCATGTGCTACATATAAATGCTATATTTCATTATTAAAGCTTCCATCTGGGAGTATCATTCATTCCTTCGCATGTATGTGCATCGCAAGCATGAAGGGAAATGTGACACATGTGGAGCATGACACCCAGCAGGGATGCTCAGGGCAATATTTCTCGGAGGCGTAGATTTCAATTCAAACAGCGAATATTGGTGCTCTGAAATACAAGTCTAGCTTTTATGGATATAAATGTCTATCTTAAATAGCAGCTGTCTGCTCTAGCTAATCTTTCAGCTTGATTTAAATGTCAATACCTCCTTTATATGTGCACGGGCATATATCTGTTTGGATAGAGTGGGTGGCGCTGACATCATGGGGGGGGGCAAGGGGTGAATGGATCTAGAAAGTCGCTCGCTGTAGCAGAGGGTGCTGCGATGGACCGTCGGCGGCAGCGGCAGCGGCAAGGTTCATGGACTCTAATGCACGTCCCCTGTTGAAATGCCATCTGGAAGAAGCAGGGTGCCTATGGATTAATCGCCTGAAGGTTCATCCACAACCCCCGATTATACACCCCGTGCTCGCGTCCTCGGCGGTCGCTCGGCTGATGGGGCCTCCGAAAACCACACGCCTGTATTTTTGAGAGCTTGATGGCGACTTGCCTGAGAGATTCTGCCAGCATGGGTTTTTTTTTTTTTTTCTTTTTTTTTTTTTTTTCAATAAATGTCAGAGACAGAAACTGGGACGGTTAATGGATGACCCAGGGTGCACACAGATAGATTAATGTGAGGGCAGGAGGCAGCACCAAGGTGTTGTCTTGTGAAGCAGCCGGATGGGGGTTGAGATTCATGATGTCTTGTTAGGGACGCGCGGATAAATGATTGTTGCCCCCGCGTGTGTGGGACACACTTGTTGGGCTGGCTCAAACTCTGAAGAGAGAACTGCAAACAAACTGGTTCTCTCCCCTCGCTCGGAGATTCGTTTCCTCTCTGCGCCGCCGTGTTTTCCTCCTCCTCGGGCAGACACAGGTGGTCTGTTGTTTGAGATGGGAATAGGAGAGAGCTGTGTTTGTTTGAAGTCGTTTTTCATCAAAGTATCCCTCTTAACATATTCTCCACCCTCAGTTTGATGTGCCAAGTTTCAAGTAGTCTGCTGGATCTTGTAAGGATTACCAGCCGCTATGCCGCATAGAAAGCAGGGGAATAAATAGCAATTAGCATGTTTTTTGGAGGAGCGGCCGTAGTTAGAGGGTGGCTTCCAAATCAATAACCTTGTTAACCGAGCAGCAGCAGTAGCATACTGTTGCACCTCGCTGGGCTCGGAATTAGCCATCGGTGGCATGTGTACAATCACGCCGGAGAAAATAGAATAGAAAAAAAAAAATCTATTCGTGCCGCGACACAGATTAACAGTGTCGTGTGGTGGACGGAAGTGAGGTGGACACGTGGGGCAAATGTAAATGAGCAGGCTTCACCGGGAAACAGAACGGATCGAGAAATGTCTTTAAAACATCTGAAGCAGGGTTTGTTGTTGCAGACCTTTAAAATTCCCTGCCTGTGGATAATAACATTAACACGAGTTAAAATGTCACACAAAGGGGGAGTTCTGAGGGCCCAGTGGTCTCAGGCACGAACCCTTGACAGCCATGAAACTGCAAAATCCCGGGCATGGATCCAGCCAGGGACCTTTATCGCAGGTCATTTCACTCTCTCTTTCCCCATATCGCCTGTCGAGCTCATCTGATAATCATCCCGTGCAAGCAAAAATACAATGAAATGCTCTGTAATATAGGATTTATTTTTCTGTGCACTGGGTAAGGATTAAAAAAAATTAAGTTCTCAAATTGTTTACATAGAGGGAAGCCGTGGTTTCACACAACCTTGGTCAGTGTTTTGGTATTGTGGCCGTCATCCCGTCATTATATTCACCAAGTTAATTGATGAGATCTCAGAAAACAGCCCAGTAATGAAGTCCATATATTGTGCACCTCGTGATTTACGTCCGATTCTAACAACCCGTGCCAGTCAGAGAAAAAATAGTGGAAGGAGCTTCCGGGTCTGAAAAGTGAAGCCAATGCAGATGCTGAATTCTTTCTAAAGAATTGCAAAAAGAAGTCAGATTGTGTGTAAGCTTACGAAAAAGAGAACCTTCTTCTCACTTGATTTACAACCTCAGTAAACAGATTCCTAACGAGTTTATGGTCTCAATCTCTAGGTTCAAGTCCTCTTTAATGTGGCATGATGTTCATTTTGTAGATCATGATATTATTTAAAGTAAAATAGACAACAAATCAGGCCTAAAGCAGGATATGTTTCAGGCCATGGCTAGCCGATTGAAAAGACGCTACTGCAGCTGGTCAGCAGGTTCTCAAGTCAGATCCAGTCAGGATAGAGACAAAAGCAAAGAGCACCCTCCACCATGTTATCCAGCTACTTCTAAGACGGAGATGGCCACATGGCCAAACTCGAGTCTTGAGAACAGGAAACATCAAAGCAACGGGTGATGTCATGGTGAGTTTACACCTGGTGCCAATGCAGGAAGTAGTTTGCCCTACTGTGTAAGGAGACAGGTCTGGGTCCTGTCATAAATGAGCAGTAAACATTCACCTTTTTATTAACCATAAGCACAATCTTTCCCTCACCACGTACCCTGACCTTAACAACTCATTACTTTAATTACCAAAGTTAATTTGCTACAACCACAAACATTCCCTAAACCTAACCATAGCCGGCTGCACTACACTACTATGTTCACATATTGTAGATCAGAGACATCTGAAAAAATATTGACAATCGAACGCAATAAACATTGATATTAATTTGGAGTTTCACAGAATTATCCAATATTGACATTCTCTGGTGATCGTGTTGTGAAAAGTGGTGGCATCACACATGTGTCAGCCCGGCCCTGTTTGGGGACTCGCGATTGACCCATTCAATCTTGACATATCACAAAGTGGAGAAGAAGGCGGACTCAAAAACTTTTCAAAGTGTTCTTTGTTGACAAGAGAACAGACCTAATTTAGCAGATGTAGGAGTCGTTAACCTCCATAGCCCCGGTAAAGATCAGCGCGCGGCCGGCTAATGGGAGGCACGTAGGACTGTTCTGCACGCAGTGGATGAGCGAGGCAGTTCTAAACGAGTTAGGCAAGCTTTTGGCAATTTGTGTTTCGCCCTCAAAATAAAATGGTTATTATCTGGCTCGACCGTTGGCCTGCTTACAACTCGTATCCACTTATTTGGCGAGTACACCTTCACAGAACCAATATTATGGCTAAACAACTTAGGAAAAGAATCAACCATAAATGTGTGAATAAAGTCCGTCCCTTAGTGAAATTGCCATACAGACAATTTGAATCTGCCGATAGAAAAGAGGAGATGAAAACAGACAGCCAGACAGCCGCAGACGGTGCTGCAGAGAGCCTTGAAAGGCGGGCTGGTGTAACAAACATGAGGTAAAGACGAAGCGGAAAAAATCCTGACAAGATAAGTATAAGGCTGAGAGCTTTCTCCGGCTGTCAGCAGCAGCTTCAGATACAATGTACTCTATTAGCCGAGCAGCTTGCAATCAAGGAGGAGTGTGTGATCGCGAATAAAAATCTGAGAATGGAAAGTAGATCAAATCAGGCAAGAGGAGATGGAGAGCTGCAAGCAGGATGAGCTGTTAACACAAATGACGTCTCAATCACTGTCTGTTGCCGCCTTCTTGATCCGCTGTTCCATACGATCCTCTGTGGAAGCTGTATCTAGTCTAAGTCCACTAATTAAACTATGATTAGGTTCCACTAATCAAACTCTTTCGGATTCCTAGATGTTCAGCAAAGTCAATTACATCATATCTGTGAATTTGACTTTCTCATTACATTTTTTTTTCCCCCTCGCAGTTTTTAAATTAAAGCGAGAGCCGAGTGCATTGAGTCGGGCTTAATCAAGTGGGAACTACCAAAGCCCCGTGACTCTGCAGTAGGCAATCGCCCTGAGCCTCTCAGCCTATTGCTATGAGCCAAGGCTTCATCAGGCTTATGAGCGCTGTGTCATATCTGCATCACAGCTGATGGAAGCGGCAGCACCGCTCTGAAAATACCCCCTCCGTCTGACTAATGAGCTAGGTATGGTCCAATCCACAATCTCCGCTCCTGGTACGAAAAAACGAGCGGAAACCACATCTCAGTGCTTCCTGCGAGCAGCAGAAATTTAGATGAATGATTTAAACTAGCATCTGTAGAGGCGCATCAGCTGTCAGCTGTCAGGAGATGAAAGCCTGGATTGGCTCGCAGGACTTGATGAGAGAGCATAGAAGCTGGGTGTTCTGGGACGGAGAATGGAGGCATGCATGGAGACCAGCTGTCGCACTAACTGCTGGCACCACAGTGCATGGCGATAGGAGGCCCGGGGCGCAGAAGGATGCTGTGACAAGAGTAGGAAGGCATCCAGTGCCTGAGCCACTGCGCTCAGCATTCCCCGTGTCTTCTGTGCTCAGGATATTTTATATCCGCTTTCCAATAACCCAGAGATCGATAAGGTTTCAATCTCGCTTTATCAGAGCGTGCCTGGGAGGGCTTTTTTCCTTTATCACAACTTGGACACTTCAAAAGATAGGGGAGGAGCTCTCGCCTCACATTTTTCTCAATAACTGTGCCAAAGCACGGCCGGCTTGATGTGCACTAACTCAGCTTGTCAAAGGGTTATGACCTGCGTGGCCTACATTTCTGAGGCTGGGCTTCCTCAGGCATAAAGGCAAGGATGGTTATATTCTGTTACTGAAATGTGTGCACCCTACACAACACCTTTACATGGTGGCATGTCGATAATGACAGCAAGATGTGCCCTCAATTTAGATTTGTCTCTCACAGATGACACTGATCTAAAGATTTCTAGGAGATGTGAACACAGTCGACCTGCCCTGGGGTTGCATCGCATTGAAGGCTTTTTGTCCGTGCCAGTCTTCACAGAAAAAAAATGTGCATTTTTTAAAAAGGCGCATATTGATTTCAACCAAATCCAAACCATTTTGTGTTTCGTGCTGCAAGAAGACACACTCCACTGCAAACAGGATTAATTCTCAACAACCACAGCTCAGAAAATCTCCCGATATTAACTGAATGGTAAAATAGGGAGAAATTGCAAATGCTGTGCAAACACTCCACATGGTTTTCAAAATATTCGATTCCCACCAAGGGTTTTTGTATTATTGATTTTATTAAGTCAGATTTTCACACAGTTCTTCCAGCAAATCAAAATAAATTGCCAATAAATCCCCTGATTTATTTATGTAGCTGAATGAATGCTGAAAGTTATTAGTAGTGATCTGCATGAGATTTGGTTAAAAAGTCAGCTTCTTTGGCAGGCAGCTTGCGTGTAGCTCATGTTTGAACACTGAAATCAGAATCTAATGGGTGATAATAGTTAAACTGTGCTTTAGTCATCTAAGAAAATTCATACAATGGTGCGGCATAGTCAAACACCTGCCTTGATTAGTATCCGAGTATCGATGTCTGTCTCAATTTAGCCAAAGAAAGTAAATGTGCTCCAACAGGCAGGAGAAGTGGAAGTACAAATACATGTATATATGACATCTCATGTAAGTCCTCTCCTCCACATTGCTGTCAGTTCACATCGGTATCAGATGCATCCTAGAATAAACTGGAACGGCGATCCAAGAACATCAGATATAAGCAGCGATTCAGAACTGAGCATGAAGGTCTGCGTTGTGAATGTAGCCAAACACACCCACTCAGCCACATACAAATTCACCGTTTTATTGAGCCATCCTGCAGACGGCCCCCAACACACACCGCCACTGGTTCAAAAGAAGAGAGATGGATAGCGTGGCAGATGCATGGCACAACCCAGGAGAGGCTCGGTTAGAAAGCGAGATCTGAGATAAAACTTTTTTTTTTTTTTTTTTTTTAAAAAAGCTCAGC
>OMLP01021341.1:3976-15842 GCA_900302685.1 Spondyliosoma cantharus
CCCTTATGCTGCTGTCTTCGCCTCGTTCCCTGTGATCATCTTGCCATCATTCACCTTGCTCTTACTTCCCATTTCCTCTTCCTACAGCCTTCACATATTAGCCCAACCTCCTTGCTTCCATGTTCGGTCCGTCTCGATCTGCCCCGAAGATATTGACATGAGCCACATCCAGGTTGGATGAAATAATGAGCACGGAGAAGGTCACGCACATGCAAAATTCAAGGAAAATACTGCTCGTCTTGGATGCATTTCTTCAGTGTATGTGCTGGCATTTCAAGTAAAAAAAGAAAACATCCCTCCTCTCTTGTAAAGGGGCGATAAATGGAAGATTTTAAATGAGCATGTCTATTGTAGTAACAGGTCCACTGACTCAATAAACACTGGGCAGCCCAGTAAAATTGAAAAGGATAATTATATTTTTGTTTAATCCAGACATTTTTAGGCAAACAGCCACAGTGAGGAGAAGATGACATATTTTTTATTAGCAAAGGTTAATGTATTTATTGGATTGCCTCATAATGCAATTGTATTTCATTAGCTTCATGTAAAAGCAATCAGACTGTGAAAGCTCTTGCTGGCGGGCAGGCACAACGAGGAGACAAATAAACATTTTGCCACACTGAATGACAACTTAATCCACCCTGTGGGCTACAGGTGCACCCTGCTCTCCTTCGAAATGCAGGGACCTCTTCCCGCGCCTCATTAGTTTGTGCCACACAATACACCAGCCGCAAGACACGCCGCGGTATCAGTACGACCTCGCGCTCTAAGTCGAATACCAGAACAGAACAGAACGCTGTTGGATTCCAGCTGAGGCCAAGACGTCATCGTACTTAAAAACCAAAATAGGTCATTGTCTCGTGCATACAGAACTTCTACCTAACACCGTATCCGAACAGTCAGAGACAACATTTATTAAGTGCGTTGTCATCTATTGGAATGGAATGTCCAAACTTGCAGTGAGCGAAACAGCAGCACATTGGACCACTTTTGGTGGACTCCCTGTTCCTGTTCGCTCGTGTCGCTCACGTTAGAAGATGCAAGAAAAGTCTGGAAGTCTCTGGAAAAAAGAAATCATCGCTAACTGCAACCTACATGCTGTTGGATATGCTGTATGTCATTTTCAGTAAACAAAGTCGAAATATGATGTATTCCAACAGTAATAACTGTTATAGAGTATTTGTTCAGTAAAAGCGTAAATAACATTTTTGGTATCCTGCTTTATCCAGTCAGGACAGAGAACTTCATCAAGAGGTGGTCCCTTCTGCTTAGGAACTGGCAGAGAGCAGGATCCTCCTGCTAAAACGACGACAGCAACTTTAAGTGATCGCATTGACCGGTGACAGGACCAAACTCCAGTTTCTCTCTTTGACTGCTACTTGCATCATCTGTAAAGATAGTATAAAGTCTTTTTTGACATGGCTTGTTTTTAATTGATTTAATTCAGACACATTCAGTTCATTCAGTTGTATTTTTCAACAACATAAAACCTACAGATTGTCGTTTAATTTACTGATAAACGATTGCGAGGCTTTTCAGGTTTCACGGCTAATGGGGTTCGGGCCGATGAAAGCTAAATTGCTCGGCTCGTTTTCGCCCATTTCACCGCTCGCACTGTCAGAAACGTTAACCACCTCCCCCGCTGCCGTCGCAAACAAAGTTGAAATAGAAGGAGATGTTCCTGACGTGATCGATGACAGGGGGGCCATGCACTGCAATTAGCCGCGATGAATTGCCAGACTCTTTAGAAACTCTGTAAATAATTGATCTTAAAAAGAAACATCAGATGTAGGCATTCCAAAACTACAGGCATCAGTGTCAGTGGGTGATGTATGGAAACCCAGTTAAGAGCCCATTTTCCTCCCATTCCACCGGGAGAGGAGAGGCCGCAGTAAATAACCACTACATCGCCAGAGGGGGAAAAGGAGAGGGTAGAGTGAGAGTGGGTAGAGTAGCGGAGAGGAGAAAATCCCCCGTACTTCCACCACCTTTCTCTTCTCTCTGCTTTCCTGCTTATGCTTGTCCATGCATTCGTTTCGTCCCCGCTCCGCCCCACCCCCGGCCTACCCCACATCTTCTCTCTGTATGTCTCAATCTCCTTTGCTTTCTTGCCCTCTCAATCCCGCTCCTTTCACTCCCGTGTGCCTGGCGGACGACTGCTGAAAGGAAGGTGGAATTGGATGCCTCCCTCGCCGCGCTTCGCTTTGAGACTCGCGGGAGATTTTGTTTTGCTGGAGTGAGGTGTTGCTGCCTCATCATCGTCCAAAACATCAACTGTCTGCCTGTGACGGGCAGCCACGGTCCTTATAGGGAGTTTAGGAACAAACAAACGTGCTTCGCTGACGTCATCCAGGCACACACTTGAAATGTAATACATGAACATTACCTGAGACTATACTGTAGATGTTTTTTCCATTGATGCCTTTCATCTCCTGATTGAAGGAAAGAGAAAGCATACTTCCCCCACTGCAAGCTCCTCGGGGCTGTACTCAGAACCTAGATTAAATTGCAGTTGTTATCATCTAGATTTGGTGAGTCACTCTAACAGATGTGCGCTCTATAATGCTTTTTTTTTTCCAAGTATGGCTGAGTGATTTCCAGCACCTCTCGATAAAGAATTGGTCTTTGGAGTCGGAGTCCCTCTCCGACTCCAGCGAAATGCACTGGAATATGCAACTCTTTGCGGGTGGAGCTCTGGGGCTGTTTTTTTTTTTTTTTTCCTCAGGCCTTCACTGCCATGTTTGACAGATTAGAATTGTCAGAGGAGGGAAAACGCTGAACACCCTTGTCTCATGCCTGATGAAAAAGGTCACTCCAGTTCCTCCATATTGCACTGAGTCACCAGTAGACTCAACAATAACGGTGGCCGCGGCGGCTGACAAGTCAGTAGCCCCCCTTTCCCCACCCCAATCCTCCCCAGCGAAGAAACAGAAGGTTTAATCCTTTCTCACAGGTTGAAACCATCTCCTCTCTTATCTCCCTCTCTTTCTGCTTCTCTTTGAGTGACGGACAGGCGGCTTGAGCCGTTATGGAAGGCAGCGAGACAGGTCAAAGGTGACTGAGCAGAATAATCCTTTCATGAAACCCTCCTCCACAACTGAAGTAAAGCTGGCGTAAGGAAGGTCAGCTTGTAGGCTCTGTCCCTCCTCAGCATCAGCCGAAGATTGTACCGCTCTATTCACTCGCTTACCTTGAGAAGCGCACAGCTGGCTTATCGCCCTGGAATTGGCTGTGCAGCATGAATGCAGCAGAAGAGAGGAGCCGGATGAATGTTTGAATGGGGCTGGAAAATGTGAATGCCTTACCTGTTTCAGTCTTTCTGCCGCCAGCTTCTCTCTATCCTCTATCTCTTGTTTCTCCCCCCCTTACTTTTATCTCAGTCTATTCTTCCGCACATCCTCTGAGTCTTTGTGCGCGGAATTGAATCCCGTCTCCCGTCTTGGATCTGTGTGTTTTGAAGATGACCTGAGTGAAGAGTGAGTCTTGCTGAATGGGATCATGCCCTTTTGTACAGGCCAGCTGAGAATCAAGCCTTGTCGTACTGTGACACAGTGTTCAGATGAATAAAGTAAAAAAATGTCAGGAGAGAAAAAATTCCAGCCAAGTCACCACTCATGTCCGTTTTTTGGTTTTTGCTTGTAGATGCAGCTCCTTATCCTAGGGGTGGATAGAAATAAAGTGGCAAACTGCGTCACTTTAAAGCTAAATCATTCAATATTTTTTATATCGACAATGGACTAAATGACTATCATAGTAAACTCACCAAGGTTTTCTCACTGCTCTTGTCAGCCTCTTTCCAGCCTTTTTTTTTTTTATCTTAAAACTAGGATAAATCCACTGTATTACCACTCAAATAGAAGACACATTTAGGGACTAGCTGGTGAACAGGGTGGAGTATTAACCAGTCAAAAACACCCAATCCAGTTTGGATGTGCATTTTTCCCAATGACTGTAAATGAAGATGGGAAATTCTCTGTTTCCTCCCACTGTACAAAAAAATGAATCCAGAATATTCTCGATATGGGCGAGGCCATCTTGTGCTGGTGACATCATTTGGAGCCTGAGTCTGCGCAGTAGTGATTTTGGAGTTGCAGTATCGAGTTCCCACACATGCACTCGCCAGAATCATTCAGGGCACGGCTCAGCTGTCAATAATGATGTCCCACAAGCTTGTTATAGCTCAAACCATCAATTTTGTTTATATATTTATATAGCTCGAAATCACAAATCAACCGAATCAATGCGTGCTAGCTTATGGCTAACATAGAGTAATCTGGCAGTTTGGGAAGGATAAACACTCCCGTGAGTAACATGAATAGACAAATTATCCCATGACTGCTGGTTGTGAACACTATTAAACAGACCCCATGACTTGACGAACTTATCTCATGTGACTCAGACATAAATATTCCTGGACGAGATATTATTCTAAAGTTTTGTTCACATTACGCTGGTGCTAGCTGGTTAGCATGCTAACTTCTCTGGAACACAATAAATGGACATCATGACATCAAAATGTTATTTCCTCACATTCTGTCAATGGTTAAAGTTAATATTTGACTGTTTTTAAACAATTTTTTCTTACAAATTCCCTCTTCAAATGCAGAATTCTTAAATATTACATTTTAAAGGTTAGGTCACTGAAAATGAGAATAAGATTTGTGCTCAGATAGTCAAGTCAAATCTGGTCATTTCTCTTTCAGGAAATCCTTCTGTAGTAAGATGTATTTATTTCACCTTTCACAGTTGTTTACTGCAGTGACAATCCCAGACACAGCAGGCAACCTCTTTCAGTGGAAGAGCTCTGATAAACCCACTGTACGCTACAAGCCCATTACCAAACATCAAACAAGGTTGGTGACTAGCTGGTAAAGAGCTAAAGATTTTTCCATCAGGGGTTGGAGACAAAAATAACGCTAAACGGCGAGGCTGCTGATGAATGGTAGTGATGGGCCGTGTCTGCTGGATGTGTAAAAAGGCAACTGTTTACAATCACATCAACTCCATGAGGTGTTAATATGTTAATTTCTTGTTTACAGCGTGTTGCAGTGCCCTGCAGGTGGCATGAAAAAAGAAAAAAAAATCAATTAATGCAGGTTTAAAAATCAACACTCGTAGTTGGATCTGAAAATAATGTTAAAATGCATTTTGCACTTGTAATGAATGTTCACAATGTACAGAGAATTCACCCAAAAGGCCCACTGACTCGACTCGTCTTTGTTTGCAGCTTCTGCCTGTTCATCACATTTCATTGTTAAGGTTTAAAATCTGATTCAGGTGCAAATGGGAGTCTTGTCACTACAGAGACCTGGTCTGTATTATCAAGCAGTCAAATAAATCCTTCTCACTCTGACTCCTTGATACATTTCTGATACCAGTTAAGTACTGTTGAGGGACGCTGACAGCTGTCATACTAAGGACGCCTTGAGCAATTACATATCTGCTACTTTTTCCAATCTGAAAAGTGAAAAGCAGTCGGGGCAATTTTTTTCTGTCTTCTTGTTCTCATCAGCATCACTCTCTTTATCACACTTTTTTTTCTCTCAGCGATTCCCCTGTCTCATCAGTTTAATAGTGGTGTATTGAGCAAAGCATTTCTACAGGTGGTCTCCTCGGGCCAGAACCCAACCCCACTGTCCCCGGTCCAATTACAGCAAGAAGGAGAGGACATTTTTATTGGTCTGTGAGGGGACATTTCCATGCCTGCCATCGTCTCCAGGAGTAGAGTCATCTAGCGCTCAATTACTCCTCCTTTCTGAACCGGCAAGGGAAAGAAACCTCCCCTGCTGAGACCCGGTGAGTCCCAGCGCATTACCAGCACAGAATTTCTGACCTACTTCAAACACAAAAACCCCCACAACTTATTTTCTCCCTGCAACCTACAGTTTATGACTGAATATGTGGCAAGTAATATTCCCTCAGAGTTTGCTAGAGAGGCACCAGCACCGGCTTTTTAATAACATACTTTTCACAACACATTACAAAAGCATTACAAGCAATTTCATTACGCTTGAGTACAAAGATGCCATAAGTAATAAATTATCTCATTAATAAACAAACGAAAGCCAATAATAATACTAATAATATCTACTGTTTGTATGGTGTGCTACAAAACAAAGTATTCAACCAAAGTGTTTTGTATTCAAACACACTAACAAATGAATCCATTCAAGACTGATTTTCTTTGTATGCAATACAATTTTGTTATGCTTCCTCTGCCGCTGTGCTGATTCTCAATACTATGAATGAGTGTTTCAGCTGTGGAAGGAAACTTGACAATGGATTATTTGGCTAAGTAGCAGCATAGAAATACGAAAAGCGGAAGACCGAGGACGTTGCCAAGAGGAACTCCACAATTCAGAGTCAGAGTCAAAGTCTATAATAATGATGTGATGATAAGCCATAAAAGCAGCCCTCAGGTCAAGTAGAAATAAAACATGCGCCTCAACAGCACCAGTAGTGATGATGAGATCATTTGTGAATTAGAGCACAAGCCAAACAAGGTCATTTTGACTCATCCGATCAGTTTAAAAAAAAAAAATCATATGTCTTTTTTACTAATGACGGGTTGGCAGTCATCCCAATAAGACAGTCATCATTTTGTCAGGGAGGAGGTGTGAGTATGTGTCAAGGAGAAATGCACCACTAGGACAGCATGGACCAGACTGTTTGATATCTAGCATGCAGAACACCAGGAAGGGCCAGATTGAGACACCTACGTTTTCTCTCTGCCCCATACAAGGAACCTTGGCACACATCATAAGGCTGCTGCCCAAAGGCCTTCACGAAGGATCACTGGTACTCATGGCCGTGCAAAGTCATGCCAACAACAGCCTGTTCTCGCTCCCTACACATCAAATACAGCAGCCTGTTCACTTGCCCGAGGCTTCTGAGTTTGACGCTGCAATTAACCCCCTAGCATCACTTCTGGAAGCTCCCCTCTAGTGCTGTAGTATAAAGAGCAAGACGAGTCCAAGTGGACGGGTCATACCCGGGAATTTACCTCAGGACACCGGGGATAGCATCCTGTGTGCAGCCAGGTGTAAACATGACACCTTATTTTAAGCAACGTTGCCTGAACCTGACCAAGTAGTTTTTTCCTGCCTAAACTTTACCAAACTGTTACAGATTGACAACATTATATGATTATGACAACATAATAAGTCATGAGATATGAAATGTTGTCAGCAAGCTTTATTTTCGCTTGTCATTTTTGTGACCGCGTAGCCCCTTGACCCTCGAGGGGCAGGTAGAATGTGGTAGTTTGAAGGTTAAGGCCTCTAATCACGCTGCTGTATTTTGATGAGCTGGGAGTACGAGGGTGACGCCTCTGGCCACATGGAAGCTGCACGGGGATCTCAGCAGGAAACTCAAGCTGAGTGACACCATCACAGCGACCTTACTGACGTGATCACACAGCCAGAAGTGTCAGAACAGGTGCTCTGGTTTGAGCGGGCGGTGCAATAGGAAGAGTGGATTGAGGAGTAAATATCAACGAAAGCTGGTCAAATATCAGGCGCTGGTAGGTCAATGGCAGATGAATAGCTGGATGGTTGAAGAGTGCAAGACCAGACCTTATAGAAAATGCATACTGCAACTAGTGACCCTTTATGACAGGAAACAAACAGCAGTCTTAGGAAACAGATGTAGTGAAAACAACCCTTAACTTGTCGACAGGCAGGCTTACAGCCGGCTGTGTGTAGGCTGTCAGGACATACAAACAAATTGAAAAGAGCTACAGGAAGCAAGCAGGTCATAACAACAGTCACATGCAAGCACAACTGAGACTGGAACACCAGGAGAACATACAGGATCTGTAAGGAAAGGACCGCTGGTAACACAAATACGCCCGGCTCTAGTGCCATGGTGCTCTGCTCTAGGGCTGTCAGATGGATGACTGGGCCAGGTGATGGCAAACCACAATTTACCACAAAGTCACACACATGCCTGACCACTCACACTACGGCACTATGTCACACACCTTCTGCCTTTGCCATCGAACGCAAACACCAGTGAATTAAAAACAGTCTAATTATAAAGGAACGGAGCGTCTCAATGACTAACCGACTTGAATTTCCCTCTTGATGAAAATGAGAATGTAATTATAGTCGTGGCAGCAGAAATTATTTGTTTATGGCTTCGAAATAACTATTTGCTTCTCGTGGAGCCGTGTATGACTCCCTTTGAGAGCTCATACAGACGTGTTAGCGTTTATTCTAACGGGATCTGCTGATGGAGCAGAAAAAAAAAAGGTAAAGCCTGAGAGGTTTCTGTGAGGAGAAGCCTTGTCGCGCATTTTTTACGTTTTAAAAATTCCAACGTTACAAATCGACAATATCCTCATAGCCAGGTGAGCAAAAAAATAAGAGGGACGCTCTGATAAATGTGAAATAAATTATTTCTCCGGATCAGGCTCCTTCGTTTCATTAATCATCTTCTTCCCTTCACCATCCACCGCTGAGCAGGAGTTGCCGCTGCATACTTCTTCCAAATGAATTTTATCTCACGGCCTCAATCTTTACTTCTTTCTCGCTATTTTCTTTCTCTGCCTCCCTGTGCCATTCTACCTTTCTCTCACATAGAATAGTTCATGCGCCGAGTGTCTAAGGAGAGCAGGTTTACCAACACAACAACTCCCCTCATCAGACGGAGAAGCACTTGGTTTGCTCCGGTGAGAACAGTTGAGATGTATGAAGGGATAATAGTGGACAGGAGCACATTTTTTTTTTAAAGGAAAGCTGAAAGCTGCAGAGAGGGGTGGGTTAAAATGGTATTTTTGCACTGCTAGTGGGTGCATATTAAAGCTTGTTGGCTGCTCTGGAAGGAAGAATCTTATTAGCCAGAGGGAGAAACAAAGAGAACAAGAACGACAGAATGAGACAGAAAGACAGAGCGGGAGAGAGATATTGGCAAACGGCTGTGTTTAACAGGGCTGCCCAGATCCAAACACAGAGTTGGCCGGTGATTGGTCGGTTGTGGTTGGGTCTTGGCAGAGGCGGCAGCGACAGCTGTTTGGAATTGATGGAAGCCCCAGAGAAGTGAGACAGGAAAGTGCGGCACCACGACAACAATCCAGAATTACTGTGAAATTCTGTCGTCCCAGTCCCTTCTCCCAACACAGCCCCGACCAACACGGAATGAAAAATAGGAGGCCGCAACAAATCAACAAAAGGAAACAAATTGAGATACAAATGGGCGAGTTGCGTTGGTACTGCTCATTGCTGAAAGGAACATGTAGTAATTGGATGCCTTCAATCTTAAGTTCTCCTCCGAGGCTTGTTTGTGGGCCTGTTTCATTTCACGCCTTCATCTCGGTCCAATGGGAAAGATCATCAAAACATTAAGCGCTCAAGACAAAATGAAATCCAAGCGTGAATGTCATTAATGCTTCTCACAAAAGGAAATATCAGCAACTATGCACAAATACAAATAAGCCTATTTACTGGTGATCAAGCCATTCTGTGCAAATATAGCCCGACAGTGCAGAAACACTAATCAATGCGGTAATTACTCTGCAGTTCCTGCTTAATGTGAATCTGGTCACTTAACATGTGGTGCGCTTTACCCAACAGAGATCCAGATGGCAGCTTCACTATTCATAACTGCTTCCCAATTAGATTATTACACAACTATGTGAACACAAAGGACACCGTCCAAAGGCAAAAAAAACAGGAAGAACCACCACAACACTCGTATTGTTTTGGCCCATTTTTCAGTCTCTTTTAACACCTATTATTTTACCCACTCAGGGGCACACATGCATCACACTTTGAGGGAATCCAACAAGGGGAATAATACATTCTCCCTGCCTCTCTTCCTCCATTTCGTAACACTGTATTTTTGCCACATCCTGCCTCGTACTCTCTGCAAATTGTAACAGCATGGGGCTGTGCACATCTGGCTGTCAAATCACATCGTGGCATGTAAAGAACAGGCAGCAGCAGAGGCAGTGCGGGATGCCCCGTGGCATGCCACGGTGACCAGCAATTGAAAGGATTGTTGCTCCAAAAATTCCACTTTTTTTTTTTTTTTCTTTCAGAGATTACTGGACGACAACAGCCAGTCAGGAAGCTGGTGATTTTGCACCGCAGCACTCCGAGATTCATAGTGTGCGATGACAACAGGGTGCAGTACAGCTCTGAGACAAAGTTTATTCAGATATTCATCATCAAGTTCATCCGTCTGTACTCCCCCACAGTACTAACACCATCCTCACTGTCTGCCAGCTTATTTAGCCCCTCAGCTGTGTATTGTTGTGAGCAGCACCGGGTTCATTTTCTGTGAAATGTCAGACTGTGAGTGAGTCAGCCGTGGCAGGTGCGTGGGATTGGCACATACTGTAAATCTCTGTTTAACAGTATAATGAGTTAAAGGGGAGCTACTCCATATGGAGGGAAATGTGCTGGAGGAAAACACACTCCACACAAACAAGCCCGGTCACTTTTTCACCTGCCTGCATGGCTCCAGCACAGCGGGGAACACACACAAACACACACACAGGAAAAGACAATGTATGTGTTTCCTTCAGAGCCAGATTCAGTCTGAGAGCAAGTGACAGAAGAATGCTCACAGGCTCTTTCAGGTTGCCGCTGCCGCCGCCGCCGCTGCGTTTGTTTCAGTGGTGGGAAACATCCAAAAAGGGGCAGGCGGTGAAAACAAATCCCCTCTCAAACAGGTAGAGAGAGCACAGCCGGCGCGTTATGGATAATATGGTGATTGCAGAGCTGTGATGAGGCACTGCCTTCTATTAAAAGTGCTGCGCTCGGAGCATATTTCACTTTCACCCCTCAAACACTGGAAGGCGATGACTAAAAAGAGGCACATTCAGTCATCCTCCCCTCCACACCCTGTGCAAGTCACACGCACACACACGGCACACAGGAAAGTGAGCTAAAGGGTACACTCATGCACGATGTGGCGGATGGGATGTATAGAGGGCTGGATTCATAGAACATGCTTCATTTGCTGATGAAGTCTTGATGCAGAAGTGGGCAGTCTTGCTTTAAGACATGTGATCTGACTCTCTCACAGCTCTCTCTCTCTCTCTCTCTTTCCAGCTGGGCTACATTGTAATACGCGCACATACACACACTCTCTCACGCACGCACGCTCACTCACACACCCGCGCTGCCTCTCTCTCTGACACAGACTCTCTACTTAGTGCGTTGGAGAGAGGACTGAGGCTCACACTATCAGCACAGCTTCTCAATGGGGGGACGCAGCCAAGAGCAGACAGAGCAGTCATTCCACTGGAGCCTTCCGCCGCGCGCGTGAGGAGGAGACGACCAGTCCGGGGGTTGTGTGTGTGTGTGTGTGTGTGTGTGTGTTTGCGCGCGCGCGCGTGTTTGTGGGTGCGTGTAAATTAGCTCCCTGTCATCACAGACATAGGAGTATACTGACGGAGGCTGAAAGAAGGAGAGGGACGACAGCTCTCGCTCGCATGTGGCTGGTGGAGCAGTGACATGATCAGCCTCCCATCCCGGCCAGTTTGTGACTTAGACCCCTGGGTGTTTTGCTTCTGGTAACTGTTTCCACGGATTTCACGAGGAGCTGAGCAGCAGCGGGGGGTCCAGAGGAGAGAATATTGACGACGACGAAGAAGAAGGAGAAGAAGAAGAAGAAGAAGAAGAAGAAGAAGAAGAAGAGCAATTCAGCCCTCTTTTTTTGTGGCGTGTTGCGCTTATCTGGTGCTGGAATTTCAGGCGGGAATCTCTGGCTTCGAAGTATGGATGGATTTAAGACAGAGGAGTGAGTCTGCTGGGCAGGCAGGCAGGCTGTGATTCTGAGTGAGCACCTTTCCTCCTGAACACACTGCTCAGGTAAGCAAGGGTGTGGGGACTTTCGAGGAACACCTCTGGTGTTTGGG
>OMLP01021341.1:19387-30701 GCA_900302685.1 Spondyliosoma cantharus
CCCCCCCCCCACTACAACACCACCCTGACGTAGATCTAGAGGAGTCATCCAGGCAGGGGATAGTTGTGGCTGAGAGTTCTCCGAGAGGCTTCCTGTCAGACAGATCAACTCACACACTTCGCGGCATACAACATTGTGGAGGGGACGTACATGTACACACTTGCACATTTACACACCCTTTTCTCACCGAGGCCATTAGTGGTGTGGCATTTTCATGGGCCCTCTGGGGATGCCGCAGCTGTGTTCAGGACACGTCAGGTCTTAAATGCAGAGGCGGATGACAAACACACACTCTGTTGATTTAATCTCTCTGTAGTCTCGCATTTCATTAACGTTATTAGACTGATTTAGGCTGAGACACTCAACTTTAAACAATGTCACCGTGAGGTAATCACAAGAGAGATGGTTTACTGTATTGTTGGGGCAGAGTGATGTTTTCGACATCATATATCATCATATATAATATATATCGGTATCGGCCAATTTGTTGTCAGATACAAACTGTCAGATTACAGATATCATCCGATATGAAAAGACTTTGTTATCGCAGAAAAACATGCTTGATTTGATTTAATTTGTATAACTTGATGTGCTCTTTTACAGTTTTAGTGCACTTGTGTCATTTTAGACAATCCGCGTTCATTTTTAATCTGTAAAATGGCCCCCGTGGTGTATCTTTGTCCCAAGTGTTTGATGACCACAACTGAGGGATCACCACAAAATGTTACTCCTTTATATCAGCATCGGCCCCATAAATTGCGTACCGGTTGGACTCTAATTCAAAGGGAATTTAGGTCAAATCAAATAATTTATAATGAATAGTTATCATATAGTATTATAAATTATAAGAAATAATAAGATGTAATTTACATATGATCGCTTCAGGAGCACGACCCTTGAAGAGGGGACACAGCAGATAGCTGGCTGCTCTCAGCAGCTGTGAAGTCCAGGAGAGAAGAGCACACAGGGGCCGGACAGCCACGGTGAGAGACCGGGAAGGAAGAGAGAGAACAATGAGGGAGCTGGAGTTTTGTCAACCTATCATATCTCTCAGCTGGGCCTCTGGCAGGGCCTGACACCTAGGTGTGCTGACCTGAAGGATTGTGGGGGACTGAGTTCAGATCAGAATTCAGTTGAAATCCCACAATGACCACATTCATCTGTGTATCCCAACAGTATACACCAGCGTCCACACTGAGTGCTCTCCAGAAAAACTTTTAAAATCAACCAAACTGTGATGGATGACAGTCATAATTGCATCTGACAATCATAATCGGTGGATATGTTGTGGTATTTTACTGTCCTAATCAGCAGCTTCCTCGGGATAACACTATATCACAACTAGGCACACAAACAGAACACATCTCCGTCAGTTTGTTCCCTCTTCTGCTGCTCGGCAACTGTACAATTTACTGTATATCATGTTTTTTTAAGAGGATTAAGCCGACATCAATCTTACTCAGCCACGGAGTGGCGTTAACCGATCTAACCAGAACTGCTCTCTCTGAATTGAAATGCTATGATGAATATTTGAATTAGAATTGATTTTATAATTTGAGGAGCTCTCTGGTTTCATTGAGGCCGGAGCCCTCGGATATAAATAGACATGGCTATGTAGGACGTAGCAAAAAAAAAGAGATGTCTTGCCTTGAAAAATCCATTGGCTTTCATGCCACGCTGTTTTTCCATAATCTAATAATGTGCTTGCGTTTCTGAAGGGGATGATGAAAAGATCTGCGATATAGTGTCCGCCGCACAGAAAATTAAGTTGTAAAATGGTTTCGTTAATGAAGCATGAGGAATACAGAATTCAGAATGTCTGTGCTGATAAACAGGTTAATAGAAATCGTGTTTTCTCTTGGATTGATTGATTAATTATCTTTAAATTGCTTGATGACAGATCTTGAAATGTGGCATGCTTTGCCACTGTATCATCTTCTATAGTCTATGGTCTTGGAGTGAAATAAGGGGGTTGGTATTTTGAGAAATGAGAAACCATGTCCTGAAATAAGTTTGTGTGGATCTTGGCACGCATCCTGGCCGACTGTCTGAGAGAATGAGTGGAACAAAAACTCACTCTCCGTCCCACATAGACAAAGAGACTCAGAAGAGGGGCTGTGTGAGTATCTGGGGAGGGGAAGTGAAGGTCACGTTGAGCTAGGTACAGATGTAATCCTCCAGCCAGTTGAAGCATCTAACAATGTTTGAGAAATCAGCTTGTCTGCCGTCTGCAACACTGAGCTACACACAAAAAAAAACAACCAAATGTGACTGCTGAGATAAAGTTTCAAGATCGCGTTTGATTTATTTGTTTCCGTGACAAATCGGCATAGTCACCGCCGAGGCGGAGATTGAGTAACGAGTTACCTGACTGCACCGTCACCTGCTCAGGAAGCGCCGCCGCTTTCTTTCCCATGAGCCTCTGCTCCAGCCGCTCCTCACCCTCCCACCCCTTGCGTCCTGCTAGTGCGGCTGAAGATTGATGGCGGCCTGATTCTGGGCAGCCAATTCTGGTCTCTCAAGAAATAATCCACTACATTGACAGATGAGCTGAATGTGACATGACACACACACACACACACACACACACACACACACAAACGCCCGGCTCTGCACTCTCCCCACCTGCCAACACAGCGAGCACAAGCGCTCACTGCCAAGACCGCTGCTGCACAAACCAGGCCAATCTTGACAGCGCGTAGTATTGGAGTACATCACCAGTCAGTAAAAGTGTAACCAATTCACAGTGTCAGCGCGTTGCTGGCTGGAGTTACTATAGATTTGGTGTCTTCTGAAAATGAAAGTGCTCCCTAATGTGTTGTCTGCCCGGTGTGTTGTCATTAAGTTACGCTTAGCAGGAACTGTATTTATTTACCCCTGTTCAGCCGAAGTATGCACATACAGTCGTCAAGTTCATGTAATGCATCAATACCCAGAGGGGCAGTCTGAATAGAATAACACTTAAGCTACTGCTTTGTTTTATTATGACTCTGACAGGGCAGTTTAAGAGCGTCTCAGATCTAATAGAACAACATGAGTCCTGTTCCAGAAGCAGCTGTAAAACTAACTCCACGAGCCTGTTAGGCTTTGATAGCAGTCGGCTGCTGACGTTTTGTTTGACCTTTTTTTGTGTCAGCCAACACGACCAGGCACCACTGTGTATATTGCACTATAACAGAACTGTACCTCATATATTATTAAAACCCTTATTATGAAGTTACCAACTGTTCATTTTGAAAGAATAAAATAATCAAAGGCTGGAAGTGTTTCAACTGTGAGTGGCAGTCATGCTGATTTTGCATGTCCATGAAAAAATGTTACACGGGCCGGCACAAAATGGGCTATGATGTAGTTGAAAAGGCGGACAGTGGTGCCGCTGTTATGTTTTCATCCACTGACTAGAGACGTCTTGTAAAGTCTAATCACAGATGATTGGAAGGCTTTTTAATGAGCACATTGTTCATTGTGCCATGACGCTCCTTCAGTGTAGAGAACTCTTTGAGGGGGAAGAAAACATGTAATTGCTTTGATAAGCCAAGATGCATCACATGGTCATACAAGGGCAGCAATGTGATCATAAGCAGGGACGTGTTTCTTGAATTAAGAAATGCATCTCCGGCTTTAAGAACACAACCTGTCAAAAACAAGGTAGCGCTCAAGTTTTTCTGTTGAGGCTCCGTTTTTTTAACTCGAGATCTAAGGACCAGAGTTTTCTGGGGGGGTGGAGGGAAATCTGACAAGAGCCAGGGTTTTGAAATAAACCTTGAACTTGATATAGGATAGCTGTCTCTTGCTAAATGAGGATGGGCTAGAAGTCTAAAAAGCCATACATACACACAAGTATGAATTGATTTTTTTTTTCCATTTTTCCCACTGCAGAACGGATGGCTGCTTCAGAAGATTGATGATTTTTTTCAGACAGTGTTTGGAAATGTTCAGAAATTAGCTCCGCTGGTTCACAAACCGAATGCGCACACCGTATTCAGCTCGGAACTCATTTCCATAGTTGTCAGACTCCTCATTGCAATAACTCAGCGCTGGCCCTGGAAACACAGACATGAACATGCACCTTTTTTTCCCCCCCACACAGTCATCTTCAAAGTGCTAATCTTGCTGCTTCGCTTCTTCTGTGGAGGTGTAAGAGCTTTTATGAACGGCAAATCCATCCGTACACATACAGGGAACAGCTTTCCATATAGGCTCTCTGTGTTTTTGTTTTGCCATTAAATCAGCTTTATTTACATCCCCATTAAACTGTGGCGACTAATTAGAGGGAGAATTGATGGTGAAAGAAAATTCAATTAAAGTACAGTCACTAGAATGGATGACGCCTGAGTCATATAAGTGGAGGAGAATAAATTGTTTGATCTGGCTGGCAGCAATAGCTCAGGCAATGATATAAAGTATAAATATGTATATACACACATAAACCCAAATTCAACCAAGTAATTTCTATCCAAGGGTGCCAAACAGCTTCTTTTAGTGGCTGAGGTGTTTTGTATATTTACTGCTGTGTGTATCATGTAAAATCACCTCTTTGAGATTATCTCAAGTGAAATAAATTATTTATAACACAAATGTACTTACATTAATTTTCCGAACGTGGCATCTACAAATCCTGCCTTCTGCCAACAGAGCAACTTAAATCCTATAATGTACCTCCACATGGGATTATAATTGCTTTGAAAACTGTGGGCTTAGCGAGCTCATCAGCGCGATGTGATCGCACTTTCTATCACGCAGCATGCCCTTCGAGGTAATGAAAGCAACCTTTCTAAAAAACAGGCAATAACTGCCTGATCATTCAGGTGCCGAGTGGCGCTTTCTCCGCGCCTGGCCTCTTCTCCCCCCAGCCCTCCATCCTCTTGTCTCCCCCTACCTCCCTCCACCCTTTACCCCCCTCCATCTCCTCGTCTCTATCGGCTCCTCAGACGATTTGTCATGGATCAGATGAGACAATTTGTCATGGATTAGTGCACTTAAATGTCTGTGTGATAGTGGAAGCAGTCACTGGAAAAGCTTAGGAATCCTATTACACTGCGTTTTATGGCTGGCGAGAGCGGAGGGAGGAGTGGAGGTTGAATTGACACTTTCTATGGCCTGTGTGCCATTTCTTGACTTTTTCCTCCACACATAATCAGATATACACTTAGAGGTGAGCTCCACTGATTTGTCTAATCTGAGAAAGTAGACCAGAAGTTGTATATTCTTTCTTGGCTCACCTCTTGCTAACTGACTGTTCGCCTAGCCTGGCTGGTACGCCACCCTTTCTGCTGTCAAGCTGTTCTAACACAGCTCATAAACATTTCACAATAGACTATGTTCACACAGTGGCCAATTTCCTCTGACGTCACACTCAGAGTGCGAAGCTCAAATCCTGTACTGCTGTGTTCCACATTGAAATTCATAGAAACGTAGGGAAATTGACAAATTGTTGTCATTGTAGCGCTTCCTCAATGTTTAGCAACTGTACAGAAGTTAAAATCTGGTGGGACATCAGGCCATATTTCAAAGGTGAAACAACATATTTGATACCTGTTCACTTTCTTTAGACAACAGCTAATGTTAGCAACCGCTTCCTAGCTAACATTACTGTATTATAGTGTGTCATCATAAGAAATGTATAAATTCATCTGAAAATATCAGCACACATCTTGAATACATTTACTTAAACAGGGAAGTGGAAGGCACTGTAGGCCTAATAAGGAAGTAATGTCAGCCAAAAATGCTAACGTTAGCCAACAGGTTATCAAATCTGTTATTTCTACTTCAATATATGACCCCATGTACCTGCCGGTTTTACACAATCCACCATCTTTCCAGTTGCTGATCAGCCAGGAGGAGGTGAAATGATTCTTCGCTTATGGGACTGGAAACACAGCAGTTCGGCACTTGAGCTTCCCACGCTGGCCTTCAGATGATGTCAGAGGAAAATGGCGCTGTGTGCATATGGTCTATAATGGTGACATATTCAGCGCCTACAATTTGTAGTCAGCAAGCAAGCTAATGCTAAAAACCTGGAGTTGGTTGTAAATGCAGGCTTTTTAAAGCTTTTTCTGTAAATTATTTGTCTCAAAACAAGAACCCAATATAGGGCTGTTATGCTGTTATGTCTCCAATATTAGCATTTAGCTCTCTCAGAGTGCATGTTCCTATTCTAAACCTGCATTTTCCTAATGTTACCTGTATCCCCACAAAATATTAGCTAGCCTACTGACACACACTGACCTTTGGATAGTTACCACTATAGGTATTAAGCTGGTTAACGGGACATGCCAGCATGCCCAGACACACAGTTTAATCCATTCCTTGTACGTTTGTTTGTGTTTTTGGTTGTGTAAAGGCTCTCTAAACTCTTAAGATAAGGGGTGTAGCTCATTAGCGTCACTTACACCATTTCCTTACCTGGAGGAATTTACAGCTTGAGAGGCCTCTCCTGCTTAGTTACGGTTGCTGAGCTGTGATTAGGGGAGAGTTTGGAGAACAGTCAATTAGGATGTTATTTGTCTTTCAATTGTACAAACTTCCCCCACACCCTGCTGTACCTACTCATTTCCTAGTATTAGTGATACATTTGCAGCTAAATGTTAGCGTGTTTCTGTTTGAGTTCCAGTTACAGCTACGAATGAGTCAGTTTCATATCCTGTGTCTGCAAACAGATTCTGATTCACCTGTGGCAATATTGCCGTGTCATTAGTATTTATTTGCTCAGCGTTCTCTCTCATTTCAAGCCTTAAACTGCATGTACTCTGGTGTATTCCACCCCGCCTTGCCTGAGATTAGATGGCCGTAAATTAGATCCTGTTCTTCTCTGATGTCAAATGATTGTCTCAGACAGAATATACAGGCACTATTAAACACAGGTAGCTCATTCCCTCAATTATTTCCAATAAATGGAAGTATATAAAGATACACAAACCAGTCACACTACACAAAGCGTTTTCAAACAACCCCGTCTGGCAACACCTTGGGATCTACGTCTGTGTCTCACAGTAAGTCTATTTCCAGCTGTCTATTTTAAATAGTCCTCTATGCTTTTTCTGTCAGGTTTTATTCTTCCCAGGCCCTTGCAGCAGCACATCCATATTATGTATACTAAACACAGCAGCAGGAAGCTACTGTATCATAGATCATTACCATCTTTATTCATACAATATCTTATGCAGCTCTGCTATCACCTCTAGGCCCCTTAAGCCCTTTAGTAGCGTCTTGCTGAAGTGAAATAGCCTGCTTATGTTAATGGAGCACAGAGCGACACTGCCAGGTAATTGTGATGCAGCCGAGCTGCTTCGCGGCATCATTTAGAGCCACTGCGGGGGACAAATGTTAGTCATTGACTGTTTTGTTTGCAGCGGACTCACTTTGCCCCAGCAACTCATTTACCCAGTGGCAGTCAAATTAGGTTGACTTAACCATACTACTAATTTTCTTTCTAGATTGTCTCACTGCAATTTTCTTCTCGGAATCAGCTTTAGAGACCACTAGTGAGATGTGTAAAATAGATGATTTTTAGCAATCGATCTTTTTCGACAGCTACTGGAATCCAAAGATAACATGATGACAACCATTGTCTTTGCCATGCACCTGGTTATAGAGGGCCAAGTGGATATTTTATCCATCTTTTTATTTTCCCTGGTTTCACTTTTGTTGAAATAGAAACAGAACCATCGATTCTTAATTTCAGCTTTTACCTCAGGACTGATCAATTCCTTGTTCACTGACGTTAGAGCTGCAATGATTAGTCGATTGAAAGAACCTTCATTGCCAATTTGACAATTGGTAAATAGTCTTTTTCGATGGCGATCTGCTGGTCCCAGCTTCCTAAATCTAAAGATTTGCTCTATGTCTTTGTCATCATTGATTGTGAATGAAGAGTCTTTGGGTTTTTCGCCTGTTGGTTGGACTAATGATGATCCAGTAGACTGGTCACTTTGGGAAATTGTGATGAGCGTTTTATTACAATTTTTGAACATATTATAGACTAAACAATGACTCAATTACTTGACATATAAACTGCAGGATAATCAATCATTCATTAGGTGGATACAGACATGAATAAATGCCAGTGTTGCTTCATATCTGCAGGATGTAAATAGGAACCCAGTTTTTCATCACAGAATGGCTGTGTAGTTGTGGAGGGGGGCATGCCCAAGTGAACTATATGTGTGGGAAACTATTTGCTAACAAGTTAATATCGACTTCAAAGGTTATATTATGTCAGCGTTGTGTTTACAGCTCATTTCTCACCGCAAAATGCAGGTTTGACTTTTTTCCTCCCATCTCATTAACCTTCTAAGTGTGTACACACCTCACTCACAAAATGCCTAAATGCCACTTCATCTTTGCACCTTCTGCATCTCAGGATTGTTTTTACACTCCTAACAACATGAAATCTGAGATGCATATATTCAATGTGTTGCCAAGGTGACTTGCTTTCTCAGTTCGGTCCACTGAATCTTTCATTCAAGCCCTGACAGGGGACAAAAATTGATTATGGGCTTTGGAATTATGGAAACAGGAATCCTCTTGCTTGAATATGTCCGCACTTGTCATACGAATGATTGAAAGTCTGTCTACATTTTCCACCCGGGGTGCTCCGTCAGCATTAGCCGAGGTCTATTTGTCTTGCCTGATGTGTCTGGATGTATCTATGCAGCTGCTGTGCCGAGGCAGCACCGTATTGTCTTATCACAGCTTTATCTGACAGCAGGCGTCTAATAATGGAACTCAGGTTGAGGTGTCACAGTTAACTGTTCATCACTGCCTCACACGAGATGGACACCACCAAATATGTGAATAAATAGACAGAATATCTTCCTGTATCCGCACTATTGTGTGTCTTGTATTAAATGTGCCAGTCACTTGTACTGTACACAGCGAGAACGCTGACGGACTGTTGAAAAATGCGGGGGTACAATTAGTATCCGCTGGCCCTGCAATGTATCTTCATTTGCCACAGTATCTCCAGCACATGTCAGGTTCACTGAACATGGCTCAATGCCCTCATGCCTTCCCACCCGGCGCCTGTTGGCCAGGAGTGTGAGAGAATGAAGGATGAGGTGGCACCTGCATGTGTCTGTCTGTAGCCTAATGACCCAGAGGAGCTTTCTCCCTCGCAGGCCGTCTCTCTCCTCACTTTTACGCTCTTTATCTCAGACGTTCTCCGGACACCTCGTCTGCCTATTAGCTGCGCAGCTCATCCGCCTCGGGTCTTATCCCAATCTTATTCTCTTACTCACAAACTCCTCTGTACGTCAGTTCCCTCTGTGGATTTGCCAAAAAAGACACATTTAACTTCAATTATCTTGGGAAACTGAGCAAAGCTGGCAGTGTGTATTTGCAAGGAAATATTATTTCAAACCTCAGGCAGCCAGGCATGCTGTGTAGGGTTTTCCCTTCCTCATCTCACGTCCCAGAGGTTTAAGTGGTAGGAGCTTCTGAGCTTTTCCAACAAAAAGACCTTTTGACCTGCTTTCTGTAAGTTTTGTGAGTTGAGTATTAATGCCTGCTCCAAGGAACTCGTTCAACCTTCTCCCCGAGGGCTTCAAGGAAAGTATGAGGACGGCAAACATGTGTACGAAATAAGAGTGTTATTGGAACCGAGCTGATAGAGCTGAACACCTTTTTGCATGCTGTCTTTGATCACAGCATCTTTTCCTCGTCCTCATGGATCTCACTCGTCTCCCAGGCACAAACTACGAGGCACACATGCATGCTAAATAAAGAGCGCTGGAACTGTACTGATGTCTAACTGGATCCCTCACCTCATCTTTTATCATAATATGTTTTTTGTTTTTTTTTCTCTCCGTCCTTGTGGAGTTGAATCCGCATCAAGGCCCGTGAGCTTAAGCGCCTCCGTGAAAGACAAACAAAAACATTTTTTATAATCTTGCCGCCGCGCTTTTTGTTTGTAGGACATTCAGGCTGAGTCAGGGTGCAAAATGACTTCATCCCTTGCATCCACAGAGGGGGATGGAGCCGCAGTAGCATGTCTTTGCCAAACAGGAGGTGCAAAGGAAAACTGTGCAGGTTAATGTACGTACAAAGGACACTGAACGTTCCCCTCTTTCCCTACAAGCATTTTCCCCCATTGACTACGTTCATGCGAATGTGTGACTTGGTGTAAGCTTGTAATGAAAACTCTGCTCAGAGCCGAGCCAATGTACTCTGCTCTTGTCAGGATCAAGGGCTTTAGTTTCGCTCTCAGCATATGCAAAGAAGCACAGGAACAGTGTGATGTTTTGCTGAAGAGAGAAGAAGTACCTCTGTTCCACTTACTGTATATTAGCTTTTAGCATTACATTCCACCTCACCCCCCCCCTCTTTTTTCGCTGAGTGCAAGCCTCGTGTGGAGCTGCGCTCACGTCTCGACACGACTCCCCCTCTTCTCATAGGTGCAATCAAAGCGCAAGTCTTTGATTTAAGCATGAATAACATGCAGAAATGTTTTGTGAGATATTCGGTGGAGTCTAGCTTGGCTGCTGCACTTTTTCCCTCTTTTTGTTACGGAGTGCATGTCAGGCAGCCAGCTGGGAGTCAGGGAAGAAGCTGGCTCTGTCTCCACATTAGTCACAGTCACCAGCATTATTCATTCACTATTTTAGTCACTTAAGTCATACTTCCACACCTTCATCTCCTGTCTGATCGTGGGATGGATACGCTCACACACGCTGTTAGCGTGATCAGGACTCCCTATATAAGATGACGCATTACCTTGAAACGAAACATGGCTGCAGCAGGAGTTGTTGGAATATGGAGGAGCTGTGCGCATCCTGTCAGGGCCATCAAATCAGGCTGGGGTCTCTGAGCTGCAGCATGTTGCTGTAGTGATGTTATTACAGTTTTGGATGATTCACATGAGAGGGCAGGCGGTAGCACTTTTTTTTTTCTCGGTTCTTCAGCAAATGAGAAATGTCACCCACAGCTGCAGCTGGGGCAGGCTTAAAGGGGTACATATTCAGCAGAGCTGTGACTATTTGTTCCACTGGTGTGATGCGGTTGGAGGTATAGACCAGAGGGTAAAGGAGTGCTCGTGTGAGGAGGAGGAGGGAGGGCAGAGCAGTGAAGAAGATGGAAACCTCTGAACAAGGTTCATTAGAGGCAGGAAATATGGGTTTGACCTGTTTCTGACAGGTTGCTCTTTGCTCTGACGTTGTGACTTGTTATAGAGCGGTGTGTGTGTGTGTGTGTGTGTGTGTGTGTGTGTATTTATGACCAAAGGGGGAAAACCCGTCAGTTGAAACCATCCATTACCACCTGCTGTGTTTCCACAGCCTCCCACCTTGTACTCTTGGTGATTTCTGTTTGTGTGCTT
>OMLP01021341.1:32970-43276 GCA_900302685.1 Spondyliosoma cantharus
GGCCCTACTGCTCCACTGATGTGTCAGATCGTTAGCAGGACTGTCGCCAACCTCATAGTGTTCATCAGTGTTTGCATACAGACATGCCTGTCCACACTTTAGAGGTGCCACCAACGGCAGTGTTACATACTTTTTTTTTTTTTTTACACATTTCAAAACAAAAACAATGCATCTTTTCAATCTTTTTAGATAGATTGTCAGTTTCATTCTCGTTAATTCTATGTGCCCGGGTTAAATGTTTTTTAATGAAATAAAAATAATATTTTTGTCCTTAGGATAACTAATACATTGAATAATTAGCCTATTATAATGATCAAAAGGTCGGGATGAAGTCATTAAGGGGCTGCATTTGACCCATGGGTTGAATATGTCTGGGCTACAGCTTACTAGCAGCTCTCTGATCCTACACTTTGGCATAGCCGACATCAGAATGCAAAGCATGCTAATATTTGCTGATTAGAATTTAGTATTTAGTAAGTAATGTATAACTTAAAATTTGGACCTTATGATGAAGCTCAGTGACACCTTTAGTAATCCGTTGGTCAATTTATGTGTTTTCAGCAATTTATTCACCTAAGACCAAAAATGTCCTCCTCTTGGTGGTGCTGCTGGAAGAAGTCAGATGATCACCAAAATAATTAGAATTTATCATTGAGGAATAATGCATATCTTCACCTAATGTAATGGTGATTCCAACCTCATGGTGAATCTACATGCAAAGTCAAAGGAGCATGTCAGTCAGTGGATTACTTCCTCGGGAGATCGTGAATGTCCGTATCGCATTTTATGGCAATCCATCCAATATTTTTACATTTTTTTTGTAACAAAATAGTGGACCGACCAACTGTCATTGCCCTCCACAGCATCATGCCACTATCATGGCTAAAAAGTACTAACATAGAATGACATGGGCGTACTTTTAGACAGGATGATCATCACAAGGAGCGTGGCTGATTTTCATGTATGGGGAAACATCTCTGTGACCGCATTTGTGTTTCTGTTTTGGCTCCATGTCAGCCAGATGCTACCGAGCATGCTCAAAAACATGGTTTTGTGTTGAAACAGATTAAACGCAATGGCCTTTTATTGTTCTTTATAGTTCCTAGATGATAATGGAAGTGTGTGGCATGGTGGCGTGGGGTCTATCAGACTGTGGCTGTACAGACAATGTGTACTATCCTGGTCTTTTTATGGGATATTTCCACAATAATAAATAGATTTAAACCAGGCTTATCCTTTAAACGAGGGAATGTACTACTGTGTGTTATACAATGGGGAACTCATGATGAGCTCCAACCTATTGCTAAAATTGCTAAACAGATTTAAAGAGAATATTTTGTCACACAGATGGTATTCAGCTGCTTTAAAAGGTGTTACATTTTAATGGAACAGCTTTGCGCTTCATTTAAAAAATAAAAATAAAAATAGTCCAACACAGAACGTATGCTTAATCCACAGAGTGCTAATTTTCCTCGTACACACATTTGATATAAGATGAAAGGCGACATCTTAAGCTTATAGCGCTTAATTTTCCTACGAAACCAGTGATTGTCTCCCCCACTTGTCACGGGGCGGAGACATTTTCAGGATCACACTTGGCCCTTATCTCGCCACACTCGCAAATCCATTTTTAAAAGGTTAGACATTAATGGCAAGAATCCCCTCCTCCTTCACCATCCTCTCCCTCCCACTTTCCAGATACGAGATTACGCATTTCACCCTGAGCAACAGACAGAGACTAATCCCCGGTCCATGTGCAATATTAGGCCTAGGCTCGCCACGTGGCTGACAGCTCCGCGGGGACAAGTTTGGATATTGGGCATTTAACAGGCCACTGTAAAAATCCGACTTCTGTTAGGCACTAAACCACACACAGATGCTCATACACACACACACGCACAATCGCACACACTTTGCACCCTCCTTGTACTTAAATGAACACAGCAGATTTCATCCCGGTGTTGTTGAAAAACTATGCAGCGTGATTTCAAGTACAGTATGGCAAATGTTAAATAGCAAGATAAGCATTGGGCCTATCAGAGAAAGTGTGATAAGTATCCCATTAAGTGCCCTGTGGCTTCTACATTCTCTCTGAATCAGGGATCCTAAGTGGAGAAATTAATATTTAATGCCTCTGGTAGAGTGCTACAGACACTTTCTGGGTGATTGCATCAAACGCACAGAGGGGTTGACAGTATCAAACCCGCCATTTGACTCGCCTTAACAGCAATTGGCCTATCTAAACGGGCGAGATAGGTTAGTCCTGTTCCTTAGTTCTGCCCCTGTTTTACCATATATTAACATTATTTCCAGTGTGTGCAGTTGGTTCATTGATTATCGCTCACTGATTCATCGTTTCAGTCATTTTTCCAAGCAGAATTCTCATTACATTAACTGGTTCCAGTTTTGTAAATGGAAGGATTTATGTTTGTTTTTGTAATTTATGACAGTACATGAAGAATCTTGGGGTTTTGCACTGTTGAGCATTTATTACAATTATTTGACATTTTATCGAATGAACAATCAATCAATTTAAAGTGAATATACTCTATAATATAGATAATTGTTAGTTGCAGCCATAGCACACACATGAATGCATGTGTCCACCCACAGAACAGTACATACAGTATTAACACGTATGTCTATTACTCTTCAATCATGTAGGAGGAACGTTGCTAAACATGCACACTTATGTGATATGGAATCGTTGGTCCCGCTGAAGAAATAGCCACGTAGTCCTGGAGACAAAAGCTTAATGGTTTCAACGTTATGCAATATTCACAGTTTGAAAAGTCACGACTAAAAGATGGTTGATGCTGACACAAAATAGTTCCAATCGCCCTGACTAGAAATATTTATGAAAAACTGATTAAAATGGGAATACATTTGGCCTGCTTGTAATTAATGCTTATTCATCAGACTATTCAGAAAACCTCAGGAAGTGTTGGCAGTGTTTCCGATGGCTTCTGCACTTTGCAACACCAACAATGGCAGCCGTATCAAACACTCCCGGAATTTGTATGAGTAACTACTGTTCACTCTGTTCAAGTGAAGGACAGACTGGACCGCTGTATTAAGAGCCAGGGGGGAATTTACTCAGCATTCATCATGCATGCCCAATTCATTAAGACCTACTTTTTTTTATAAGGGTTTCATAAATTCCAGATCTGAATTTTAACATCAAGAACCTGCCCTTATTAATAAATTACCACCACATAATTTGGATTCATTTCTGTGGTTTGAATAAATCCACCGGCTCTACGTTGACTCACGAGCATGTCACAATGTGTGGACGCGTGGTTTTTGTAGTTAACCACTCTTCAGGGGCAGACGTTGAATTATTAGGTTATTTATCAATTTTCTGCCAGGTTTATGCCTCCGTGCTGACGACAGCCATAGTGGGAGGTCCGTCAGTCTGTCCCATTGTCATAAACATCATATCTACATTTAACACATTTAAACCAATGTCGTGTTTGTTTTGCTTTTAACAAACAAACAAAGCAAAACAAACATGTGTCATTGGTTTAAATGTGTTTTATGTCTTTGTGGCTTTTATGTTTTGAGCCATGTCACTATGTGACGGACAATAAAGTTTTTTGATCGGATCATGATCGGTTTTGGGTTTATTTAAACTCACTCATAGGTGATCGTCTCCAGAAATCCTGATCGTGTAAAGCCTACACAGAACATTAAAGGTAGCCTATCAGCAATGTTACACCATACATGCATAAATCATTAATCTGCTTTATCAATTAAAAATAAAATCCATACTGGCTGACCAGAAAAACGCACACATTTCCTTATTACATAGAAAACATATTTCAGGAGAGAGTCTGTGTTCAAAGTTAAAAAGATAATATTTGAATATATAGGCTATACTTTGTGTTTTCCTGTTCTGATTCTACATTAATATATAGCCATTTTTACCAGCTCAAGAAAAATACATTAAAGTGAGTAATTAATTTACAGTCTCTGTGTGTGTGTGGCGCTTTTGTTGGGTTGATTTTTATATTGTATTTGTGTTCTAACACTGAATTCTTTGCAAAAGTGCCATAACGTTTATCATTGTTGCTGTTATTGTTATTATTAGCTGACAAGGCCAGTGTCAGTCGTGGAGTTGAGGCAGAGGGACAGGATAATGCCAGTCATAGGAGTGAGGAGGAGGAAGGGACAGGAAAAGGAGGAGGAGGAGGAAAGTGGAGCAGGAACCACCAAAACAACAGTGCCAGGTACAGGTCTTTGGATAGAATTATATTAAGATGTCATATGTTGATTCCAGTCACACAGAAACAATAAGCCCATCCACTCCTGCAGTTATTATAGTGCAAATAAAGTATTCATGTTAAAATTACGGTTCCACTTGCGTCCGTCATGCGATTGGAGGGCCTCTCCAAACCAAGCTTCCGGGCTGAATTTCAACCCCAGCCCACACCTGAGTACAGTGATAACTTCCATTTCACCCCCCAAAAAAATGTAATTAAATTTTTTATTAAATTACTTCAAAGTCTACCTATATTAAATGAGTGTGCACAGACATAGATATAAACTGCAACTTAACTGGCGGTAGCTCTAGTTCTAGTTTGACTTGGAAGCTAAGTTTTGTTGACGTGACTCAGGAGTCAAAACAGAAAGAGAAAAAATATTAAATTGACAATTTTTTCCCTCTCAATATCTTTCATACTCATCACTTGCTATGGTAAAACTCAAAACATGCATTTCAAAAAGAAACACAAGCTCTTCCTCATTCCTGAGCTTCGATTAAAAGCCGTTCACTCAATGTAAAAAATCATATTAGCGACACAACATGTTTTGACGAGTGTGGATGTGTTTCCTTGAGACCCCGTCATTCAGTCCCACGTCGATGAGATTAAAGTGTCCTTTGTCTCGTTAAAGAACAACACTCTCCCTGCACAGCCTTGTGTACAGCATAGAATAGATGCCAACTGATAGACAGCCAATTTTCTATTGTGCTTCTGCTGTGAATACAGCCGTGAGCCCTGGGCCGCGTTAATGAGTTACTGTACGTGTGCTTGAGACATGCGCCAACACCGAGCCGAGCTATGCACCGAGTTGCGAAGGAGCGAGGGGAGAGGGGGCTGACAGTTTGCATTCTTGGACCCTCCGTTCACACCAGTCTGCTGGTCTAAATCCAATTCATCAGCCCTTAATGGACTGCACAAATTGTCTCTCTAGGATCTTAACTCGAGGAGTGGATGGACTAAACAGGAATAGAGTGGGAGCATATGGCACATAGTGTTGAGCACAGCGTAAAGGGTTAGGGCTGCAGAATTAGCCATTTACACGTATAAACATGAAAGTTTTTGTATAGATAGTTGAATGTAGATTTTCTAAAGGGAGTTCCAGGCAGCTCGGGGGAATTATTGGCAAACATTCATCCTGGATTCTCACCTTCTCTCAGAGTTAACACCGGGCAACAAAACTAAACGTAACAAAATGAATTAGCTTTAATTCATTTTCCGAATTCCTCAACGGTTTCTTGAGGAATTTGGAAAATGAATTAAAGCTAATTCATTTTGTTACATCTACGAGTGTCACACTCCATTGCAACCACAGTGTTACTTAAACTGTATCAATTGTCGTTGTGAATGTGCAGTCAACAGACATTTCGATGTGTGATTCTTGTGTTAATTTGTGTTTTTGTATTGTAAACTGTTTGGACCCCAGGAGGTATAATGGTACGCATATACATAAAAACATTTGAATTTGCGTCTGGGTGTATGTAGACAGTGATTATAATGTCTTCGCATTTAAAGTTCAGCATCTTAAAAATCACTGTCTGTCCAGTTTGACTGCGTGTGAGCACTGAGCATCAATGATGTAAACACAGTCCACCTCTCCTTGGCACACTGTAGTCCTGCACTCTGTCGGCTCTGAACAGGATCCACCTGTTTAGTACAACAGCTTGATCCAGGATGTTTGTGGTGGAGGACAGGTCCCTGTAAAGATGTGGACATATCAGTCTCTAATATTGAGTCCCATTTTTCCATCCTTTGGCCAGGCACTGCCTTAAATCCTAGATGGCTTAGCATGGCTCCCATTCTGGATCTCTCCCCTCCCCTCTCTGGGTTGGTCTGGCCGATTAGATTGGATGGTCAAAAGATGCCGTGGGCAGTACAAAACCCCATCTTTTTTCTCCAATGCTGATGAATGTATTTCTTTAAGAGGTTATACTTGTTTCATATTTAAAGTGGAAAATTTACTGCTAAAAAAACGAAAATGTAGCAAAATTTGAAAGGGCTACCAGCCGCTGTATCTGCATGCGCCGCCTGCAGTTGACAAGTTGAGTGGCTGAATGTCACTGCACACATTTCCGGCGCACATGCACCTGCAACTTAAATTACAGATGGCACGTTTCAATAGCAATGAGCATCTGTCGCAGAGCGATGCTCGCTGGCCGGTGGATTCAGCTGCGAGCAGTGTGTTAGAGAAAAGAGAGCTATCCTTCCTCCCTAAAATCCATTTGCTCCCTCCATTTCCCTGCATTTGAACATGATCACACAGCTCACAGAGCTCAATAGCAGCAGCAACAATAACAACACTGCTAAATTGTCAGTCTTTTACCCAGGGGCAGCCACGCTTACCGGGCACTCTGTTCAGCTCCATCACGCCTTTGATCCTGTGTGTGAACGGTGTGTAGTTCATGTATGTGTGTATGAGGATCATACAAACTAATGGAACGTATTGTAAAAACGCAGGATTCTCCTGAAAAGGTGCATTATATCAGCAACTTTAGAAAATTCATTGCAACACACTGTTAGCGCCTTTGCCCCCGCAGTTTTTCCTTTTTTTGTTTCTCAGCTTGGTTCGTCTGCTCTCACTCCAGCTGTCAAATTACCACCCATATGACTTGTTTCACTACAATTGATTACTTAGTTCAATTTGGAAAGCAGAGTAACACAGGTGGCGGGCTGTCTCACTTTATCTCTTTTATTTCTCTCTCTGTGTTTTAAACGGAAAGGAGAGTGGGAGAGAATGAACCCATCTGCAGCAGAATGATTCATCAGGCCTTTTCCATGGTTGAAAACCCCCCTAACAGTCTGGGAGCACACACAGTCCTGCCGCTACTACTGCTGCTGCTGTTGTTGTCGTACAACATGCAGCAAAATCCTGACCGGACCACCTGTCAACACATACGCTTAGCAAAGGAAGCTGTTTCACTAACTTCATTAAGAAAACATTGTCACTCTTATTGGAAAATGTGAAAGTGAACTCTCGGATAATCTATTGGTATTGATTGATTTTTGTATTGTTCTGAACTTCTAGCTTCTGCATTATGAAAATAACCGGCTCTTCAAATTTGGTTTTACCATGGCATTAAATGTGCTTCGACAATAGATATGTTTTGTTTTTTTTAAACAAATAAATACATATTTTCATGTATAACAATTGCCGAGACAGACAGCATTTCACAAAATTCATAAAGTTTCTGTAAATGCATCAAGTCTAAAAATGTAGTGTTTTTTTAAAGGGAGTCTAATGGCTGCATGGACGACAAAGAAGTATCTCTTATCAGTTACTGTAGACATGTTAATATGTTATATTCTTTAATACATTTGGTGTAAATGACAAACAGCTGCTCAGACAAAAGCAGAATGGTTGGCACGGTGACGCCGCTACAAAATGACACTTTTTTAGAAGGAAAGAAGAATCTTAATGTGTTACGTTTGTGGCTGAATTTACAAGACAACAGCGATTGTTAAGAATTTCTTGTAGCCTTTTCACAATGCTTTTTCAGTTTCTCCTCATGCAACAACTCTTAAAATCAGACGATTTGTAAGGGGGGTCTGGGGATATTGCCGTTACTAGTTCAGTGGTTAGGTGAAACAGACCTTCACAAACACCTGCTGCTACCACTGAAGTGTTAAGGGAGCCCAAGCATGTAATTTTAAATACATTGAACATCATGCTAATCAGACAAAGTTTAATCCGTGATTGTTGCTCTGCCTTCTTCTTGTTTCGCGGAGGATGTCAGCTGAGGAGGCCGTCCTTCACTGTGGCCCAGGACATGATGAATGACAAATGAATGTGGTCACTTGCGTCTCCGACCACCACCAAATGTGTCCCCAATGCGTCTAGGTGTTCACACCTGTACTCATAGCTGTCCGCATGTGATCAAACCACTGAGGAGGTACGTTGGTATTAAATGTGAAAAGCCTCTAAGTCTGGGACCAGCAGGTTTTCTCTCTTAAAGTGATGGAGCTTTCCCTTCTATACCTCCTTCAGATGAGAAACTCCTCTCCTGCACTCATGCATGCGGGTCTCCTGACCTTACTTCACGCTCCGCTTGGCAGGAACACTTAAAGACTTCCTCCCATCCATATATACCCTCTCCCTCTCTCACACCTCCGCTCTCCCCAGCCCTGACATAACTGGAGAGATCGACTCTTCATGATTTTTTAATATCTCCCACATCTCGGGACTGCGCTGCGTTCTTGCGTGATCAATGTTTTCCAGGCTCTACATCTCGTTTTAATCAGGGCATCATCACCCCGCTCGGTGTTTGCTGAGACAGGTGTGCTGTCACCTTTTTTCCGCTTTCCCTCTCTCACCTTTTGTATTACACTTTTCCCACCATCTCTTGGTTTTGCTGTAGTGTGAGCATGTTATTTAAGTCGTTCCTGTGAGAGGGCTCCCGAGGGCAAGGGTAGAGTGGCGGTGAGCGGTGCGAAAAAGAAGTCAGCTACGTGACGCAGGGTAAGGCCGGGGCAACGCGTATCGATCAAGCCGGGCAAGTCCTAAATCATCGCCACATCATGACTTCTGTTTTCTTTTTAACCTTGTGAATTTATTTGTCATTCTCTACAGACCCGGAAGGTGAGTTTGACGCCGGTGAACAAAGGCATGTTGTTTAGTATGCCAGAAGAAAAGGCGTGATATTTAACCTTAGATTCACAGGATGCTGCTATAACACCTCACCTGGAGGTGCAAGGCTGTCACATTAGCTCTGTGCCAACTATTCAGAGGCATAAAAAAACAAACAAACTTTGTTCCAAGTTGTATTATAAGGCATGGTTTTGCAATGACAGCTCAAACTTAAAACTGCTCTTTATGTTTCTCCCCTTTTTCCCGTGGCTCAGATTTGTGATTTTTGTCTATTCACTTTGAGGTAAATATTGTCATTTTAGGGATCAGAGTGCCAAATGGTGTACAGTATAGTCTATCAGAAGCTTCTCACCCCTCCGGGTCTCTTAGCGCTTTGGTGTGGCTCGGATCAAAAGCGCTGATCAGATCAGAAGGATGCCGGAGCAGGCCTGAACCCACACTGCAAAGGTCACGGTTCACTCCATTATTCATCAGGTTCTCATGCTAAAGCCCGGGGAGTGTCAAGAAAGCAAAGAGAAGGACAGAGAATGAGAGATCGAGAGATTGATTTAGAGAGGCGAGCCCCTTTTTTATACCTGTCCTCCCACTGAGACCCCTGCCAAAAGTCCTCCTTCGCTACTCCAAAAGCCCCAGCTCTCCTGTGCATAGAGAACAAAGGGTGGAGGCAAAATGAGGCAGAAAGAGAGAGAGGCAGAAGAGGGAGAGCACCTCTCTCTGAATTCTTCTCTTGATTTAGCCGTCTCTGCTGTCTCCCGCCCCCAAGATACGGGACCAAACAAAAAGATGCCCCCGAATGTGACATCTGGAATGGCACCTTGATGTCGGCACCACGACCCCTCGACCACTGGCCAAGATGAGACGACTTGCCAAGAACACAGAGAATATTTATATTGGTGGTCATCCCTGAAATGATCGAGCCCTTCGCTCTCACCAGCTGCATCAGAAGCTCGGCATCCAACCATCGCCATGTCATCTCAGGAGTAGTCGTAATACTCTGCAAGGGATAGACGAGAGTTGAAGAAAAACACAAAGCTGGAGTGAAAAAAATGAACACATTCACACTTTTCCCGTAAAATCTGAATACTTCTGGGACTCTTGTTGTACACTCTGTTCAGCGTTTGTATTCCCCGCGGAGCAAATACTCTCAAACTGTTCCGGGTTTTTGTTTTTTTTTTATTATTTTTTTTTTCACGCGGCAGCATTGGCCGTCAGCAAAGCACTCCCCAAACACTGACCCCCACCGCACAAGCCTCTGTAGAAAATACTGACGTCCCGGCTTCCTGAGGGGGAATGTTTCAGTAAAGGGAGCATGAGAGGTGAGATCCATAACCGAACACATATCACTTTCTTCTCCCCATCCGCCCCCGCAATCTCTCCTATCCCGTCAACACACACTCATACACGCATACACACCACCTCTGCAGAACAATGAGAGATTCCTGCGATCCCCTGTTGTGCAAAA
>OMLP01021344.1:0-18955 GCA_900302685.1 Spondyliosoma cantharus
CCACATTTGCTCCGGCTCATCCACTGTGTCCTGTTTTTCTCTTTTCTGTGTTTGTTTGTATGCATACGTGTGTGTGTGTGTGTGTGTGTGTGTGTGTGTGTGTGTGTGTAAATATATATATATATATATATACACACGTGAGAGAGAGAGAGAGAGAGAGAGAGAGAGGGAGAGAGGGAGAGAGGGAGAGAGGGAGAGAGGTGAGTTGTCAGCCTGGAGGTAACAGAGGGTGTGGTGCTGCATTATTACTGCAATTGTAGTACAAAGCCGCTGGGAAGGGCAGAAGGAGAGGAGAAAGGGATGATGGGATGAAGGAGGAGGGGGCGAGAAGGAGACAAAGCAGGGGACTGTGGGAGATAAAAGGATGAAGTGTGGATGGCGAGGCAAGAGAGAAAGGAGGACGTAGAGGCGACAGGGTGGCTGGAGAGAGGAGGGGATGTGGAGGAGGGGTTGATGGGAAACGAGATGATGAGGGAGAGCGATGAGGTTAAGGCAACAGAGGAGAGTTCAGATGACTTTAACACCGTGAAGGACAATTCATCTCTGTTAACTCTGCTGTTTGCTGTTGGTTTTTCTTAAACACCGTGAAAAACTGCCCAAATACACAATGTAATTCACAAAAAAGTGTCAACTCAGCTAAAATTGAGTTATGTAGGAATGTGTTCATCTAGTCACAGTAGGACTGCAACTCAATCAATCAATCAATCAGTCAATCAATCAAACTTAGCACCTTTCAAACAAATCAAAATGCAATTGAAAGTGCTTTACAAGTGATTGAAATAAAATGTTCGATTAATTAACAAAAACAGGTTTAGAGACTAATGCACACCAATTGCAATAAATTGAATGTTTTAAATAATAAAAGATGAATCAAAGAAAATAAAGCAAGCTTTAAAATAAAAGATAATGATAGATTAAAATACTGCATGTAGAATTCGATTTAAATAATAAAGTAGGGTATTATATAATGATTATGATAATAACAGTAAAATGTCAATGCAAATCTATACAACATAGAGATAAAGAAATATAGGGCCATGATAAAAACTAAATAAATAAAATAAAATAAAATAAGTATCACTTTTAAAACCATAAAAAACACGCTGAGATTTGTTTTCATTATTCATTAATATTTTCAGGGGTGCTCAAACTCTTTTCCCTGGAGGGCTAAAACTGAAAAAGCATAGCAAATGCCTGTTTTATTGTTAAGATGGATCCCCTGATCATTGTTCACTCTGCAAAATGTACCATTCCTACTTAAATCGTGACTCATATCGCAGTCACAGAATCTGCCAAAGTAGGCAGAATATGATTCTTTTTTACATATCTTGATGCCCTTAAATTGTCCAAATTATACTGTCCAACCAACAGTCCAAAGGTTAAAAAGAATGAATTTCCAGTGTTTTTAAAAAGGAGAAAAGCAGCAGCAAAACCTCACATTTGAGTTGGAGCTAGAGAATATTTGTCATTTTCATTTAACAAATGAAAATAAACATTTACATGTCATGTTTTAGGTTTAGATTTATTTGAAAAAAAATGACCGTTTTGCACCAAAGCAAACAGTCAAACTTAGAAAAATCAGTTGCTGAAGAGGCAGCGGTACCAAACCTCTTTACTGTCAGCAGCAACATGACGATCACAATAATGAGTGATCTGATGCTCTCTTACTTAGTTAAAGTGCTGTTACCACCACTAAAATATGAAGCTACTCAGCACCATCAGAGTAGCGGAGTTTATCGTTCGTCTTCATTGTCTTGCAGTTTGTTGCGAGGTGCTGAGGAGATGGGACTGAGGAAGGCGGTGAAGCCGGAGTTCGGCGGAGGAACCCGAAGCTTCTCCTGTGAGGAGGACTACATCTACGAGAACATCGAGAGCGAGCTGTGCTTCTTTACTTCGCAGGTCGGTGTCAGCGTGGATACACACACAAGCACACACACATACAGAAGTGAATATGCTGTCGAGGCTTTACCTGAATACACCGCCTCCTCCTTCTTGTTCCCTGTAGGAGAGGCAGAGCATCATTAAATACTGGATGGACAATCTACGTGCCAAACCTGGGGAGGTGCTCCATAATATCAACTTCCTTGAGGGCCAGCCAATCAGTAAGTTTATCACCTTTGCCTTTATCAGGACTGTGTTTTTTAGACCGTCCGTGATATCTGTCTTTATTAAAAAAAGAGGGCAGCTCGTTGGCAGGCTTTGGAAGTAATCCCTCAGTTGCTTTGGGTTTAAAATTATAACACGCTGATGTAGATAGTTTCAGTTTTATCTTTATATTCTCTTCCTCTCTCCGCGTCTCCCTCTCTAACAAATTAAATGTACGGTCATTTCAACTTTGCTTCATTATCCTCTGCAGTCCCGGAGCTGAGTGCGCGAGGTGTGATCCAGCAGGTTTTTCCTCTCCATGAGCAGAGGATCCTCAGTCAGCTGATGAAGTCCTGGGTTCAGGCTGTTTGTGAGAAGCAGCCCTTAGGTCAGAAGAACAAGATACTTGACATACTAACGCATGCATCGCTGAAATGCACATAACATAACTTGCACAACCACAAGACATGAGAAATAAAGTACTTTTGACACAGTGTGAATCACCGTGCCCACAATAACCACCATGTTTTCCCCTTTGATTTGTCATTTACAGATGATATCTGTGACTACTTTGGGGTGAAGATCGCCATGTATTTTGCCTGGCTGGGATTTTACACCACCTCCATGTTATATCCTGCTGTGATTGGCTTCGTGCTGTGGATGCTCACCGAGTCAGATCAGGTGAGGAGGGAAGCCATCACAGCCTGAAACAGCTGGAATTACCGACTGAGAAATGGTCATCGTCCGATCTCAGTCTGAAGCGTGTTTGTGCTTGTGTTGTTGCAGACGAGCCGTGACATCTGCTGCGTGGTGTTTGCACTGTTCAACGTGGTGTGGGCCACTCTGTTTCTGGAGCGGTGGAAGAGGAGAGGGGCGGAGCTGGCGTACAAGTGGGGGACACTGGACACGCCGGCTGAATCCCTGGAGGAACCGCGGCCTCAGTTCAGGGTGAGAGAAGCTAAAAATCTTTCCATCTTCCCATCGTATATTTCAGGCTCTTTCACACTTGTTCTGTCTCTCGTCAGGGAGTGAAGCGCTGCAGTCCCGTCACAGGATGTGAGGAGTTCTACTATCCTCCGTGGCGGAGGCGTTTATTCAGGTGGTTGGTCAGCCTGCCCATCTGTATCCTCTGTCTTTGCTTTGTCTTCCTGGTCATGCTCATCTGCTTTGAGCTGCAGGTCAGTCAGTTGTCAATTAGCATCTCCTTTTTTAAAAAAACAAACATTATTCCATTTATCTGGAATCACGTAACAGCTGCACAGTCAGTCTTTTGTGAGAAAACTTTAAAGAGTCATTGATCTTTTTTAGCCGTTTACAGAGTAATTTTAGGACAAAAGACTAGTTTTTCATTTGAAATATATAAATAAAGAGAAAAAAAATAATTAAACAAAAGATGATGATTCATGGAAATACATATCTTCCTTTTCTCCCAAATTTCCCCAAATTCAGTGTCCTGAAACCTCATGTAGAAGGTGATTCTTTCCATTACAAAGATTTCAAACCAGCCCTCTATAGATGGGATGTCTACCTTAAAGGATAAGTTCACCCAAAAATGAAAATTCAGTCATTATTTACTCACCCCATGCAGACGGAAAATTGGGTAAAATCTCAAGGTCTGCAAACTATTTCTGGAGCTTCACAGCAAAACAGCATTGCACCATTCTCCTTAACAACTGAAGCAGATGGGGACTGGTTTTAAAACGTATTCCAAGTCCTCAGCTACTCCAGTTGTGTAGGCGAATGCTGCAACGCTGTTTTGCTCTAAAGCTCCATTAATGCTTTGGAGACTTCAGAACTTCACGGACTCTCCATCAGCATGTAGATAATGGTTGAACTTATCCTTTAAACCATTTCTTTGTAATTGCTTTTCTAGCAGCCACACTCACCATTCCAAATTGGTGTTTTGTTTTAATGTGTGTAGCTGTTGAATGTAGAAACCCAAAATGAAGGTTTGTCCCAATTAGAAGAAGTAGTTTTCATTACTGGTATATATACAGTCTCTAATACTATATAGAGCTTAGGCCAAAAAGCTTTGACTTTTGGAGAGGCCCAAAACAGCTGGACAGACTTCTGAACAGGTGTGATAAAATACTGTATCTGTTAATTCTCTAGAATCCAAACGCTTTTCATGAGGTTGAGCTTGATATTCTCCATTAGCGTCTGTTTTTGTAGGACACCTTCTCCTTGTTTGTTTGTCCAAGGGTGAACAAAACTGCCTACACACCCTGGATGTTGTTTTTTCCTCTGGAGTGTGGAGTAAAAAGCTGCGGTTGTGTCTCTGCAGGAGTTTGTGATGGGGATCAAGGAGATGCCCCGGCTAGCTCGCTTCATCCCCAAAATCATGCTAGCTATCACTGTGACTGCATGTGACGAGGTGTACAGGAAAATTGCCTGCTGGCTCAATGACATGGGTGAGAGTCAAACGTCCAGATTTATATACAGTAGATATACGTCCAGAGCAGAGCGACTCTTATTAGAAGATAATTGTAATAAAGTTGCTCCTTGTGGATCTTTTTCAGTCTCTTGTAAGCTCCAATTAATACAAATTCTCCAGTATATTAAAGTGTTTCTGAGCGATTCGGCAGGTATAATAACAGATGACCCATGTTGTTTCTCCACAGAAAACTATAGACTCCAGAGTGCCTATGAGAAAAATCTCATCATCAAAATGGTTCTTGTGAGTGACTTTTCATTACATCATATTCAGACAACCCATGTGATGCGAGGAGATATCTTAAAAAGTGTCCCTTTCTTCTTAATGACACCTGGCATGTCTTTGTCTTGCAGTTTCAGTTTGTAAATTCTTATCTCAGCCTTTTTTACATTGGATTCTACCTCAAAGACATGGAGCGGCTGAAAGAGGTAAGAGGCGTCTCCGTCGCAGCTCTGCTGCTTCTCTGTCTCACATCGGCTTCAGTCATTCATTTGGCATCATGTTCTCCATCTGCTTACAATTGATTTCTGTAACCGCCCATCCTCACATCCACCCATGTATCTGTCTGTGGAAGATGCTGGTGGTGTTGTCCCTGTTAAAGAGTCTGCAGCGCCAGGTCCGGGTCAATCTGATGCCTTACCTCATCTTCAAGATCCAGATGCTTTTCGTCTCTGTTCCCTGGTGCTTCAGGGCTTTACTCAGGTCCAAAGTATGATCCCTGTACATGCGCTGTCTGGGCGAGAGGGTGAAGGTCCATTTCTGACCACCGGCTCTGTGTTGCATGCTCTGTGGTGAAGACGACATCTACTTAAACTACCAACCTGCTTTTTAATTGTATTTGTCTGGTGAGAACCCTGAATGTTCAACGTTTTTGTTGTCATTTTTGAAGAGACATTGTTGACGTCTATGTATTGTTCATGTCTGCGTGAATTAGCATGATAACCGGGTAGTCATGGCCCTGTCTCGTAACACGAGAGGGTATAGACCCATAGCCCCCATAGTTTCAGCTGGTAGGTATGTGCCAGCTGTTACAGTAATACATGAACAAAATAAACTCATAAAATGTCAAGAGATGAAATAATCTTACTCAGATTTTCCTTATTAACAGAATACAATGGTTCACCAGCTGAATTAAATTTTCTGTCACCAGACTAAGATGAGCTTGCCTCGTTAACTCATCGTAAAAAACACACTTCATTCAAACTAAACATCAACTAAATGACATCCGCCAACACAGTCTTGGTTCGGTCAAAATAAATCCTCAATTCACAGAGTAAGATGAGAAAATATCGCTTCTCTACATGCTGTTTTACCCGCTACTGACTACTGACTCGCCACGGCCATGGATAGCTGGCAAAGAGCATCATCTGTCTGTTACTCTTGTGTTTTTGGAGCCGCTTCAAATTACATTCATATTCTCTTTTTTGCATTACCTCAAAGCCCGATTATTTCTTTGAAAATGTCATCACATAGAATACAGTTCTTGCGTCTTAGAAACTCTTCTTAGAGACACTTGGCAAAGATGCGGTGGAAAATCTGTCAGAAGAAAAATGTAAAAATGATCGAGTGTTTTGTATTTAAACTGATTGAAACTCGCTACACCTCCCTCAATCTTCATTCCACTTTACCACCTCACCTGCGTATACAAGCACCATGTCTAGTAGTTGAGTGATTTTGCCATTATTTCTCTCCGATGTGTGGATCCAATGTGGATTTTTTTTTTTCACGTGCCTTTTTCTTGCGTGCAGTTTGTGTAAATTGCTTTTCCGATACCCCTCTCACCACCCATACCTCAATTTCTCACTCTGTCTGTCAGTTGCTGTTACACTCTCAGCCGGAGTGCCACCTCATTGGGCTTGTCACAATCTGTGAGCATCGCCTGACTTTATAGTTTTCTCATGTCTAATTACCAACGACCCACAGGAGCTCCAAGAAAATTTGTCACATTTTTCTCCAAGACAATAAATCCCCCTCACCGCTGCATTACAACGCAAGTGAAATAATGCTAAAACATAAAAGCAGATTTTTTTTCTCGGTTGATTTTCATACTGCAGCGAAATCAAGGGAAACCAGTAACTGTCCCAAAGGTATGAAAAAACCTGGCTCAAAGATGAAAAATCTCTGGCGTAGTCCTTTAAGTGTCTGAAATGAAAACCATCTGGTGTTGTCAGTCTGACTGTGCCAGTGTCTGACTCTGACGTATCTGTGCTGAGTGTTGCTGTAGGTAGCAGTGGGAGAGAACAGTATCTCCTTTTCTCCATTTCGGAGGTCTCTCCTCATTCACTGAAAATAACATTCTGTCCTTGTCGGGAATTTATTGTGGCGGTGTGATTGCAGTCTGTGCTGTAGCTCGGCGCTGTTTTATACGGTGCTTCAGCATTATTTGACTTGGAAACAATTCCTTTTAGATTAAAGCCGATACTGGATAGTAAACGTTGTGATGCTGCAGCTCTTCATATGTATACCCTCTGGGTGTATGTTAAAGGGCTGAAGACATGCTCACTGCTTGGCTGCTAAAGGATAATTCTAGTTTTGTTGCACCTTGGGTTCCGATTTCATAGATTTGGCCAACATTTCTATCAGTTTTGACAATATTTTGATGGGTGCCTGGGTAATTGCTGATCTGTCAATCCAATTATAATTATATAGCACCTCAAACAAATTAGATGCAATCCAAAGTGCTTTACAAGTAATTGATGAGATGTTAAAGGTGCCCTGTAGCCTAGGAAAAAAAATTATCTGAAAATTCTGAAAGGCAATATTTACAATATTAATAAGTTCATACTACAAATTCTTTGCTTATTTCCATAACTGAATAAACGTGCTGTTCTCAGGGGAAAATAAGGTCCCCAGAAACCTGCTTGAAGCTAAAAGGTGGCAGGGATAATAATGTAGCCTGTTTTTCAAGCATTGTAGGGTTTGTGATTAACTTGTTCGATACCAGTCTTGGGCCATTATTAGATATTATCAAATATTGCAATATTTGCCGTCATATGCGATTTTGCTCATATCGAACAGCTGGGATGAACAGGGAATGAAGCCGGGCTGGTGGAAGTTACTGATGTAGCGGCATGCATGCACCACGGTAACATACAGACAGGTTTCTGAGAGTCACCAGTTTGGCAATATTTCAGGTTTACAGTGGGAGAAAGTGGTTAGTTAAGGGATTTAAATGAGACTACATGTTGTCTTTGGCACAAGATGATAATATTGTCTATTGCGATATTTGTGAGGGACAACATCGTGATATAAAACTACAAATAGTTATAAAGGCCAAAACCATGAGATGGATTCAATTTTTCAATTTCATTTGTTTACTTCCTGTTCTGTGTGATTTGCATTTGTTCAGCTATGAGTATCACTGAGAGGTTTTGGAGTGCCTCAGTGCATCATATGTCATTGAAATGTTGTGTTGATGGTTTTAAAGGGCACGTCATCCACGGTAATTCACATTGTCCAGAACACTGCAGCTGCACTGCTTCCTGTTGTTGCACTTCAGAAAACACCCCAATCATGGACGTTTTTTAATGTGAACCGTACAGCAGCAGATTTTTGACTGATGTGAGTTGCTCGTGGACACAGTCTGCATACATAAATGTGTTTTTGATTGATTTGTTGCACTTGTTCCAGGAGGGTGTGTCCTGCTGCTTTCTCAGCCTGTTATTACGCCCTCTCTTGTCTCCCGCCGGTCATCTCTCCATCCACCCATTTCCAACCTCTTGCATCCCAAGCTGTCTGCATTTTCCCAAAGAAGTGTTTCTTTCAAATGTTCTGATTAGACGGACGGTATACTCACAGTGTGCTGTCTGACTGTTTCTCTCTGTCCTTGTCAGATGCTGGCCACTCTGCTCATCATACGCCAGTTCCTTCAAAATGTGAAGGAGGTGCTGCAACCTTACCTGTATGAGCGCCACAAGCTGGGTGAGCTCACGCTGCGAGCTGTGTGGGACCTGCTGCTCTCAGTGCTGCTAAAATATGCCCGACTGGCAGCTGGAAAAGCCCAGGCCTCCCCCACCGACCACGCCATGCCAGGGCCTGGACTGAGGGGCACCAGGCCTGGGCTGGGGCCGTCAGAAAGAAGGTCAAACTCATTATTTAAACTCTTAGTCAGTAGATAAATAGAGTAAAAACTTCAGTAAAATGTATGTTCAGGTTACAGTAATGGGAGTTCAGGAAGAGTTTTAATGAATCCTACCACTGTGTGATGAAAAATGACATTCGTGTGTTTACAGAGGTCACTGCTTAAAGTGTTCGTCACTACAAACAGACTTGCTTTGGTTCAAATTAAAACCCACTTTATCTGCACTCGCCACTGTCTGCCTCACGCTGCCACAGTTATGATTCATGCCAGTCGGACACTGAGGAAACGGCCAGAACACCGCTGTGAGTGAGTAACACACATTTTGTCTGACGTCTATCTGTCTGTTGAACTCCTCTCAGGGAGAAGAAGTGTTTGAACGGGGGATGCGGGGTGCCTGATGAGGAGGAGGGAGGTGAGAGGGACGAGGCTGACAGCGGGAGGTTCAGTGAGGGGGAGACGGAGGAGGAGAGTCTTATCGACTGCGGTTTGAAGCTGAGAAAAGTCAGCTTCATAGAGAAGGTAAAAGCTGTGTGATTGCATAAATGTATGATGCGTTTTATTTGTTGGTCATGTAGTAAAAGGTGTCGTGCACATATAGTAACAACAGTTATCATTATCATTGTGTTGTCTGGTGTTGTTGTTAAGGTGGACAGACGGCCAGCCTGCGCTGGGCCCCCCATGGACAACAGTTTCCTGGAGGAGGGGAGCCCCACCATGGTTGAAAAAGGAATGGACCCTGCCTCTGTATTTGAAATGTGTGACGACGAAGATGATAATGGCATCCATGACGTGAAGGAGCAGGGTGGGGGAGGGGCCAGTGTGGCTGAGGGAATTAATGCTGCTGCTGGAGCCGCTGCTGCTGCCGCCGCCAGCGCTGTCCCGCTGCCTTCTGGCTCTGAGAGCAGCACGTCACTGCGACACAGAAGACGGGGCAGGAGCGCAGAGAGACCTGAGCCGAAGGCGAAAAGGGATTCGTGGATGGACCCTCCTGAGGAGAGAGAGAGCAACACGCTCACTCAGGCTGAGATGGAGAGCTGCATGCAGACTTATGCTGTAAGAAAGAATAAAGTTATTCATAAACTCTGCACAGGGATGGTAGCTTTACATCCCGTGTTCCACAATCTGTTGAAGGGATTTGGGAAGCACAACTTCAAGCATGAATAGGCTCCTAAAGCTTTGGGTGACTCATGCTCCTTGCCCCGATCAATACAGTTGTTTCAGAATTCTGGTTTTGAAATCTCGCAAATGGATGAGCAAAATTGGATTAATACAAATGTTCATAAAAGTAGTGATTAGAGATGAACCCTAAATGATAGGCCTGATATTTGGAAATGTATATTAATGGTGATTTCATTTTTAAATTTTTTTTTTTATGGTTATCTATGATAAATTAAATGGAGACAATTTTTAAATTGAAAAATGAACAATTATCTTATCGACATTGAGAAGCAGGTAATTATCATTTATTGGTATCTGCTCAAAAGAAATCCATAGTGTGCATCCTTAGGAGTCATAAGTATAATCATAATGGTCAATAATCCTTGTTTGCCATTTGTATATATGATTTGGCTGAAGAAATTAAAGCTTTAAACTGTGGGAAAATATGTTGAGGGGAAATTACTTTTGTTTGCGGATGACCTTGTTTTATTTTAATCTAAAAAAACACTGCCACAAATGCTCTCCTTCACTAATAAATGGTGTAAAAATGGAGACTGGTCATCATAATACACAAAAAACAGAATTACTTTTTATTGTGAAATATTCCCCTCTAGATACACATTACACCCATTTGCAGTCGGAAGCTTTTAGTTCCATTTAAAATACATAGACAATAACTGTAAAATGATGTATAGGTAAACAACACTTGACTCATTCTCCTCATACTTCAGGTCAGGTTTCATATATGTGGCAGAGGAACACTGCAACATGAATCCAACAGAAAACCTCTGCCTTCACAGTTACATGACACCCCACACGTGTCCCACAAATGTGATGTGAACATGTTTAGGAAGGTCATACACGACTGTATGACAGTGAAACACAGCTAACGACGTCATTTGGTCTCAAGAAGTGTAGTTTTGTTGTCAAGCTGCCATAGTAGCATTCAGCATGTAGTTTCTTGCTAGAGCTGTGTTTTTTTTTCATGCTCCGCCTCGCCCCTCTCAGGACACCTTCCAGGACTACCAAGAGATGTTCGTCCAGTTTGGCTACGTGGTGCTCTTCTCCTCGGCCTTCCCTCTGGCGGCCATGTGCGCTCTCATCAACAACATCATTGAGATCCGGAGCGATGCCTTTAAGCTCTGCACCGGTCTGCAGAGACCCTTTGGAATCAGAGTGGAGAGCATCGGCCAGTGGCAGGTCAGAAATACACCATGTGAAAGTTAACGCAGGCTCATGAGGTTTCACCCAAACACAGGCGATTTAAGAAAATTACAGTGATGTCGCCATGCATGATAAACTCTGGCTGTGTATACATTTTGGAAGATGACTTTCATGTAAATTTAACTGTGTAGCTACTGATCAGTTGCCACTGTGTGGCCTGAACAACTGAACGGAACAGAACGAAGCTAACGGCAAAGTGATTTTTCCTTTTTTTCTCCCTCACAGACTGCGATGGAGGCCATGGGCCTGATTGCCATCATCGTAAACTGTTACCTGATTGGTCAGTGTGGTCAGCTGCAGCGACTCTTCCCGTGGCTCAGCCCTGAGATGGCCATCATCTCCATCGTCATCCTCGAGGTACCACAGCGTGTCCCTGCTAGTGTGCTAGAAGTGCTTAGAGCAGTGATTTTTCTTTTTCTCAGGGCAGCAGCAGTTTGTGACCGGGCACAAACTGTATACTGTATTGTGTTTGTTTCTACCTGCGGAGACTATTCAGTATGTTGATGCCGATGTCTAACTCACACAGAATCATTTGTACCCACCATAATGCATATTGGGTATGACCTATGTATTTAATTATAGTGCAGTAAAACAACTGGGAAATCATCACAGAGCAGGGCTGGGAGGTATGGCCGTAAGATAATATATCAATATGTTTTGGCTTTATCACAATACACAATAAATATCTCGAAATCTCTTCAAAAGCACTTCACAAAAAATTTTATTACTGGTCGACAAAATTAGATATCACAATATTTTGATCAGATACCTGGATACCACCACTAATAACGATATTATTTAAAATCTAAGATGATATACATTCTCATATGGCAAAAAAAAATATCAATATGCTGTCAAAGAGGTACTTGTTGTGCAAGAATATCTAAACATTTAGATATTGAAAATGTTGTATTGAAAGAACAAGAAAGTAATGGCAAAATATGTGCTTGTATTTCAACTAATGAAAATAAGAACCTTCGTGGCCAATGAGATATCGTTTTCAGAGTTTACGAGGTGCACCTGAATGCACCATTAAGTCCTGTGTGTGTGAGAGTGTGTCAAACTCCAACACAGCCAGCAGAAGAGACAGGCAGCTCACACAGAAATGACACCAAAATGCGGCAGAGACACTTTGCATAGTTTTTTATTAGTTGACAACTTTGGTACTAATATTTACCCACCTGTGGCAGAGAGCCTTCTGAGATTTACATTGAAATTTAAACCCTACTAGTGCATAATCAAACTGAGCAGACAACACATCTCGCTCGCTCGCTGAGCCTCAGACATCCCCAGCCCTGCATATATCACAGCTATTATACCCAAACAAAAAGGTGTCTCCTGACAATACTGTCTTATTCTAAGTGACTGAAAGAAGCATGATATAAATACAATACAGAGTGAGTTTCCTTGGTTTCCAACAAGCCAATCGTTATGAAAAGCATGACCAGATGAACTGAAGTTCTCTTCATGTTTCTCCTCTTACTTGTAACATATTTATACTTTGCTCTGCACTCTGTCACTGCCTAAATTTGGAACAAGGTAAACAGCCTGCAGCTCTGTCTTGGCCTGATAAAGAAGTCATGCCTATCAGGAGGAGAATTTCACAGCCCAAATGATGTTGTGCAAGAATTAGTTCAAGTAACATACCCTCGAAGAATATTTGGAAGGATTGTGCCCTGTGCCGCATTGTGCTTTCATTTAATTCTATTTTTCGTTTGTTTGTCCCCGCAGCACTTCGCCATCCTCCTGAAATATGTCATCCATGTGGCCATACCTGACATTCCTACATGGGTCCGAGAGGAGATGGCTAAACTGGATTATCAGCGCAGGGAGGCGTTTAAGGTGAACACATTTAAAATGATGAGACAGCACGAGACATTTTACATCTCGTGGTAAAGTTGCAGAAGACGGATAAAGTCAAGAATTTCTCAGGCACTTTGACCAAGCCCTGAAAAGGCTTCCTCCTTATGTGCAGAGTACTGTAATATAATATAAATCTATAGCTGAAGCCACCACGGGAGCCAAAGTCTCTGCTGTACTGCAGCACTGCAGCTTTCTTTTTGGAGATAATTTGCTTGTTTTTAACGTCTTGCGATATTTTAGCAGCGGTACTTCTGAGGGAAACAATTTGTATAACACAGGCTGTAGTGGCCCCTGCAGTACTAACGCAGGACTTTTAGCAAGGCATTTGTTCGATTTGGTATCACTGCAGTATTGTAATGGTTAGCTGGCGTAGTGCTGATTCTAGTAAATACATTGTGGGAATGTTTCCCTTCCTCTGCAGAAGCACGAGCGTCAGGCCCAGCAGCATTACCAGCAGCTGCAGAGGAGGAAGAGGGAGGAGGAGGAGAGGCAGAGGCAGGCGGAGCACATGGCCCGCAGGGAAAGGGAGCGGGACGAGAGCAAAGGTGACTCCTCTGGGGATCACCACCACGACAAAAGTCACGGCAGCAAATCACGTCCCGGGAGTGGAGGCGGCAGCGGGTCGGACAAGCCCAAGAGGCCCAGCTCTCTGTTAGCCAACAATAACGTGATGAAGCTGAAACAGATCATCCCGCTGCAGAGTAAGTTCTCCTCGAGTGGTGCCCGCTCCCCTCAGTCACCCACTGGGAATGAGCCAAAGCTGCCCGGGTTCCTCAGCTTCAAATTCCTCAAGTCACCTGAGAATAAGAAGGAAGGTGCCGCGGCTTCTGCAGCTGCCGCCACGACAGCAAACGCCACAGCGGCAGCATCGTCATCATCATCGTCATCATCAGGTAGCAGCTCTCAGGAGCGTTCTCAGTCACCCAGCAAAGCCTTCAACCCTGGGAAACTGTTTAATTTTGGGAAATCTGACGGGGGGACATGCGTGAACGGGGCTCCGCCGCCCAGATCAGGGGAAGGATCATCCTCGCAGGCGTCAGAAAGACAAGCATCTAGGTCTGACTTGAACGGCGTTCCGGATGAGATCCCCTCGCCTGGAGGGGAAGGGTCAGAGAACGGACATTCAACAGACTTGGACCCGGCCGGCTCTAAAGTCTAGTAGCTGCGAGGGGAACAAATTGTGGTTGGTTACATCTCAACTGAAGAAGTGACGTGTTTACTGTGAGGAAAGGCCTGACCTGCCTTCTGTGTCGTCACAGGCTCTGTGCAGAGGTACCTGAAGCAGAGGGAGGAAAAGGTGAAACTGATGAGAGATGACTTCTGGTTCGTTTTTTTTGGCTGAGGGACAAAAGAAACAGGCTTTAGAAGAAAGACATAAGCCCTCCTATCATGATTGAATAAACACACACACACACACACACACACACACACACAAACATAACAATCCTTCCTTGTCTGCAATACATAAAGAAATGCATGAGCTGCGTTTCTAATATTTTTAAGCCTTTAAAGCAGAGAGCTGTGTTTCTTGATTTCTTCTAGTCATACATTGTAAGCATCTCCCAGTCGGACAAGAGAGCCCGTTGTGGAGGAAAAAGATTAAAAAACGTATACGGTGGTATGAAAGGAACACAGATTGTGCATCAAGTAACTACCGAGAGTGATTTTAGCTGTCACAACAAGTGATCATTAGATATTGTCTCATTTCTAACTGTGAGGAATTTGTGGGCCCTTGAATTTTATATTGAAGTGGAAAAATGGAAAAGCAATATCAATCAATGTTATCGATCATCACCGAAAAAACCCTCCCTTAATAAGCATCCCCAATGTATCACCAGCTTTATTTTCAAAGCGGAGGTGGTGTCTGAGCTTTGTACACTTCTTCCCATCCTGTGACAGAAGCAGATCTGTTTTGAAAAGGAAGAAAAGACTTAAGTGAGTCGAGCTGTCACATACCAGTATTTTTCCCCAAGAGAGCAAGAGGAAGAGAAAAACATGATTTAAAAAAAAAAAAAAAAAAAAAAAAAAAAAAAAAAAAAAAAAAAAAAAAAAAAAGCAGAAGTAGATGAAGGTGATTTTGAGAAAATGGAGCATGGAAGCCTGTTGCGTGCTGTTCTCCGTCCAAGCCCGTAGAGCGCCTTGTAAACACAGATGGTACTCCATTCCCCACAATCGAACCAGACTTGGCAAACGAGCGTAGAGTTAAAGAAGTAACATTTGCACTAAAACCCCTACGCCCTGCATAGAACCGCCTCTCCCCCTACAGGAGAGGACCGACACCAGCCTGCCTCGCAACATTATGCAAAAGCTGGATCGTTTTTGATTTCCTTCTCTCACACAGTACATGCAATCTACTCACCTGCTCCCCAATATTTTTATTTTACAATAGTTGCTCTAATTTACGTTGAGCTCCGTAACTTTTTTATACGCACCATTTGCTGCATTGCTTTATTGCAGCACTGATGATGGGAATTTTACTTTTTTAACCAAAGCGGTATTTTTCAGATTATACTGTTCACCCGAGCTGTATGTACTGTATGTTCTGTTAACATCAACACGGTTTATGATACACATCCTTGAGTACAGCAAGCATGCCCATCACCTACCATTTAAACGGTATCTCACTTCCGCAAGGTCTCCAGGAGGTGGTGCCAGAGTTTATTCGCGTTGCAAACTGATTCACCACGGACTGCAGGCGTACAGCAGGGGTGTCAGGATGCAGTTCAATCACACAGCAGGCTGAGAGACTGAAACATTAACTATGCATTTTCACGTCATCACCTCTGGCATGGTTATTTGCAATAACACTGAGCTGTGGTAGAGTTACGTGTAAGCACCCGCCCTACTGCACCGTCCCCGACCAGACTCTATGCATCTTTTCTTTGTGACCCCTCAGCTGTCACAGCTCTCGGCTCCCTCCGCTCTCACATTCAATGCGAGGGGCCGGCTCAAACCAATAACAATAATCTCATCCATCTTCTGCTTTGTGGTTACAGAATCTGTCCAGGAAATGATGACATGGCTTGAAGCCATTTTGTGGCTGCTTTAGTGTGTCTGTAACAACTTTACAATGAGTATAGTCCACCTTTAAGTCACACGCCGGATGAAAATACAAAAATGTACTTCCCGCTGACAGGCGAAGAAGATCTTACTGACATTAAACGCAATAAGGAAAGAGACAGGAGGTCAATTTTTGTGGTCGAAGAATCATTTTATTGTCAATCTGCAGTTTGTTCTTTTTATATCTGGAAGTTCATGTTCATCATACATGTAAAATGACAAGTGCAAGGAAGAGAGAAATGTAACATGTGTCAGTCTCACAGGCTGGATGATAGAGATCAGGGTGGGAAGCGTAGCTGAGCACACTCTCATCAAAACGTTTGTTCTTGCAGCATTTGGATTTCAGGGATGAGTGACACCATGATGCAATACAGTCCATATTTCATCATTTGAAAGTCTGTGAAAGTTTGTGTAGAAAATAAGAAGCCAGCTTTGAGGTGGAGGTGGCCCAAGTGAAAGGCAATGATAAGGGCATTTGCATCACAGTGGAGTTTAGGTCATGCCTCCGTATATGTAGTTCCTCCTTTTTTCAGGGAAAACTCACATTAGAACTTCTTGTAATAGAAATCAATAGCATTAACCAACGTATCACTTCTTTCATCCTTGCACTCTTGGCAGCAGCATCAAATTCTGCATGTGGTTATTATGGAGGTCTTTTAATTGATTGATAACAGATCTTGGACAGTTTTTCGGGGTATAACTGAAAGCTTCATCAAGAGGCATCCCATGCCAGAAACAGCTCCATCACTGTTTTCTCGGGCCAAGCACAGGCGTCCCTCGCATGAGGACAGCAGCTCAGACAGCCAAGGCTCATCAGCCGCCTGTACTATCAAAGCAACAGCGGTTCTTTAAAGGATTTGGGCTTATTCTAGACTTTACATGCACCGTCAGTGTAATGTGAAACGAGTAGGGAAGGACTGAATTTAGTAAATGTTCTGTCTTCTTCTGGATTTTAAGACTGGATTTGAATAGGTGAGATTCTCACCACAGCTACATTAAAATTTGACTCTAACCTCAGAGTTTTAGTTAAGACATCTTCATGGAAGCCTCACTTACTGAACATCATATGCTCTTCCAATGTACCACTGTACAAAAAAAAAGATCTTTTAAAGAGAAATACTGGGAAATGGGATTATTTATTTCTTTTAATTTATTTTGTCATATTTTTGTAAGACCTGAAAAATAGTTAATAAAACTATTTCAAATGCATTTCATGTGTTGTGACAAACTTGTTTCTACATAATCATGACATCATCACATTTTCTCCTTACAAATGTTTATTTCAGTTACGGGAATCAGAATCTCCTTAAAGGGTAACGTCACCAATTTTACACATGAAAGGTGCAATATATAAGAATTTTCAACAGAATGTAAAAAAATAACAATTCGGACCTCATGTTAAAGACGTATATGTAGTGTGTTGAAGAGATCGCCACTGAAGTTAGCATGCTAACCAGCTAGCCCCAGGCATGAAGATCAACAGTCCGAAGCTCCTCTGTTAGCTATGCAAACACCAACATTCCCTTGGTTGTCCAGCTATCTGCATGGCTAACTGAGCTAACAAGCTATCATTAGCTACAATCAAGAATGTAAAAAAATACAGTTAGCAGCAGTTAGCAGTTATTCTGGTGATATGCTGCCCATATTTGTTGGGAGTATGAATTCAAGGTGGGGGATTCGTACAAAGGGCAAGTGTGTTAACAGGTCTAGGCGGTATTTCTGGTTCTGCTGTATCGATTTGGTAATTTGTTTTTAAACTGTTAAGAGTGCAATTTGAGTGGACTGGGTTTTTTTTTTTTTAAACCTACATTACCCACAATGCAACTTAGACAATTAGTGACATCACTGGAGGCAATTTATCAGATTATGTGGAGCTTCTTCAGTAGCCTTTAAACTACTTTAAACTATTCTTTACTTTTAGACCACATGCAGTCACTGTACTGAATGCAGGAGTGCTCCACAAGACCTGTCAACACACTATAAAGGGTACAATTGGTGAAGTTTCCCTTTAAATCAAGGACTTCTAATCATCCTTTCGAAGCAGCACATGACGAATACCCAGTTTCAATCCAGTTTTATTTCAGCAAAGCTAAAAAGAACAACTCTGACCTAACACATGAGATGGGGCAAGGCTTAGGGTGTTGTAGAACAGTCTATCTGAGCAGAAGCATAACATGGTTTTACACTTCAGAAACAGACGGTATGTACACTGTAGGTAGGGAGATGACTGATCACACTGTCAACCCACACTGCAGCATCGACTGAAAAACAGACAGGAAGGACAGGAGGCTTCGATGTGAGTCTGCTGGGCAGTGATAAGAACATTTAAAAGAAAAAAGAAGAAGCTTTATTCAGTGTTGTACAGTATAGGACACCAATACAAACTGAATCTCAGGAACAAGGCAGGATGGCGACTGCACTTTGCTGTGCATGCTTATTGTGCATTCTATGGCTGAAAATATAACTCCTCTTTAAACACCCCCCCAGCTCCCAGACAGAAAACATCCAGGGTTGTCACAAACACAGCGCAAAAGGGACAGCACTGAGCCGAGGGGTTAGAAGAGGGTCCAAACCATGATGACATTTCGTAAGGCCTATAGGCTAATACCTTCCACAGTCACACAGGATAACAACGCAACTCCAACGCCCCTTATGTTTTATTACTGCTCTAGGAATACCCAGCCATCAACATGCAAGGCGAGGCAACATTCGCTGGACACAGGGGTTCCTTACTTTCACAAGGGTCATTTTCTATCGTATCCATGGACATGTATTATTTTACAAAAAGGCAGACACAAAGATACTCGATTGGATAAACTAATTGTGGTACTGGCAATTATTTACACACATCTTAATGTATTCTTTTTCCCTTTTCCAGACATTCCTATACAGAGTTTCCTTCACTATCTGTGCTGTTACCTTGTTGTGCAACAGAAAATCTGATGTTACAATTTACTTCTTCCTTCTTTTTCTTTTAAATCCTTGGATGGGATTACAGCTAAGACTTAGAGAAAACACCTTTTTTTTTTTTTTTTTTACTAGAATCCATT